>RYFJ01004034.1:0-15438 GCA_003991445.1 Oryza meyeriana var. granulata
AATCATGTCATCACTAAATTGTGTTTTCCTAACTGAAAAGAAGATACTATGTTCCTAAAACTTTGTTTTCTGAAACATCCCTACTATGACTTGCCCTAAAAAACGATCATGAACGCGACACTCACGTGTTCACACTCGTGGGCCGCCTCAGGCAGCCCAAACTAATAGTGCAACCCCCTTCTTCCTTCTCTGTGCCTCGCCACCGCCGAGCACGTTACTGTTGGGAGTCCGTCAGTGGGCGCAAGAATGGCGACGGCATAGGAATCTCCCCCTTCTCCTCCGCCACACCTTCTCTTGGTTGCAGTCGACAGCTGGTGGCATCCGGTGATCGGGCTGGGTGGGCTAGCCATTGGGTGTGGTTGTCCGATAGGCATGTGAGCGCATCCGACGAGTTCGTGGTGCAGCTGACGGCAACAGAGATGACCGGATCTGGTGCACCATGGCTAGATTCGGCCTCTCCCAGCAACGGTGGTGGCAATGACAAGCTCGAGCTGGTGCCAGCGGTCATAGGCGCACCCGGTGGGTTCGTGACTCGGTCAACGGCGACAAGGGGATAGTTCAGCCGATCTGTTACCCATGGCCAGATCTGGCTTCTCCCGATGGTCAACATTGTCGCGCCCGCGGCTACTACTCTTCGCGACAACGTTTTCATCACTAGTTAGGGGCTTTCATACCATCCTATAGACCAAAGTTATCTTGTTTTGAATCACGAAATCGCTTCGCCGACAGCTATCCTCTTTTCACATGGACTCTACAAATTTGGCGTAATCAAACATAAAAATGTGCCTATTAGCTTGCTCGCACACTATCTTCGTAGGGTGGCGCATCTAAAAGATGCCTAAGTAGGTTTGTGGTTTCGTGGCCGTTTACAGATGGGGCTAACACTAGGAAAGGTATGGGCGACACATGCTTGGAAAGAGGGGGCAACAGTGCTAGAGGACTTCGATTTGGTGGTCCTCATCGAGTACCTGTTCCTCAACTCCAAGAAAAAATCCTTAAGTCTGGCCTTAATTGGTTGTACTTGGCAATGACAAATTTCTTTTTGAAGTCATTGTCTAGAGTTGAAGAATTTGGTCCCTGGGGTGAAAACCTATGGTTTGGCCTTGGCTGGTTGGATCATGGCAACAGCGGTGGCACGCGTGTCATTTTCTTTTGGGGGTGTTGCTTTTAGAGGGCTATTCTCAGGGTCCAAGTGCTCGGCTGCGGCGCATAATATTTGTTGTCATGTCATTCTTTTTTTTTTTAACAATTATAGGTTGTGTTTATCCTAACTATGCAGAGGACAGAAGTGGTATTAGATTAGTTGTATCGATAAAAATTCCTTTATCTCAAAAAAAAACAATCATTGTGACAAGGGTCAACCGGCCAACCAACTGTTCACCAAAGACACTATGGAGACTAGGATAAGTTTCCCATTTCTTGCGTAGTCCAGCAGCAAGGGAAGTGCTTTTAGTGGTGCTTTGACTACTTTTTCCTCAGCATTGGAACATGGTAAGTACGATCTTGCAAAATGAGCGCAAGCAGAATAACAATATACTGATTAAACTGTAACGCCCCCCGTCCCTTGGCCCGACGCACCTACAGTGATACCAGAGAGAAAAGCGCCGCAGGAGATTGGTGTGAACCAATTCCCACGGAACCGCGATGCCGGTACCAGTCCCAGGAAACCTTGCTGGTACCCGCGGTCAACGGAGATGTACCACAGCAATTAACTAAATAGTTAAATATATGTATATATTATACCTTCATAAATTGCCAGGCTTCGGGGCAAGCCCTGAAGCAACCCAACCTGTAAACAGAACAGCAGGCAGCGGAACGGACAGCGCAGCGAGAACCCCTCCACAAGCAACGGCTTGGGATAGGAAAGAAACTCTAATCTTTACTTCAACTTCACTCTTCATGAATAAGGGGAGAAAAGAAATCGATTAAGTACTTACGTACTCAGCAAGTCACAGAAAATGTGAATATGCAGGCTATCAAAGATAGGCTGGGGTTTATTTCGCAAACCCTTTCATTTTGAAAACATTTTCAAAAACCTAAGTGTGGGTTGTCTCAATGTGACTAGAAAGAGGCTCTCGCCTCGATCCTGTCCGCGAATTACTTTTCAATAACTCGAGAGGACGAATTAGATTTTAATTGATCTCAGGTATTCTTATACCGCCTGTCGGACCACGATAGCGGTTCAGTGGATCTGCCCTCAAGCAGATTTTCACTGTATCAACATCTATTACTTTATTTTTAATTTCGTCCACTCCAGGACGTAACTCATTTTTCTTTCACTTTCGTCGCCTATCCAGGACATCATCTCATCTCATATCTTATCTCGATGGCTCCCAAGCCATCCTTAAACTTAACTCAAACTGCTTCCACTCGGGGAAGACCTAATTTATAGATGCCAATAATGAAAACGACATCCCGGATCACAATAGCCCGTTTCAGACCATCAGCAATCCATCAGCCACTAAGGTCGATTCTGGTAACGATTCACATACCACAAATCTTTTTTCGCAAAAGTTACAAACAAATCTACGCTAGAGGAATCACCTCACATTGCCCATAACCGTGGGTACGGCTGTTCGAACAGTTCATTTGATAAAGATTGTACGCTTTACCCACACGACGCAAACTTACTTCCCGCACTCGTCAATGGGGAAGGTTCACGACATGGCCTTTCCAAAGCCTTCCCACAATAGCACGTTACCCTATAAATGGGTGCTCACACTCAACCAAGTACCAATAACTCATTTCCTATATTTAGGGGTACGGGGGTATATCGCCCTCTCGGCACCTCAACCGCTCCCACATTTATTAGGGGGCAACCGAAAACCAATCCTAGGAACATTAATTACTAAGCAGGGGTGTCCTATTTTCCACCGCGTGTGGTCGCACTGTGAGATGCTTGAATGGAATTCCACCAAGGAATCGGTCCTTATATGTGAATACGAAGTGCCACCACACAGGCGATTACTTTGCACCGCGGAAATTTTCGCAAATAAATTTTATTTCGCATACTCGCCGACATCGCATAATCGGGTTTTTCAAATCTTTGGAAACCCAAAGGGTTTTCCCAAATCGACAAACAATTGTGTTGTGGGTAGAAACCATCGGAAATCCATGCTTGGAGAGCGCACGGTAACCGATGGTACCACGAAAGCTGTGAGCCGATAAGGAATAGGATAACCAAAGTCCCTACAGGGTTTATGCAACTACTTGGGCAGGTCCGTCGGTTTGACATGCGGCAAACCGAGGCCAAAACATTTATCGTGCACAACTAGCAATGCAATTTTGCAAAGGCAAAATCATTTTAAATTTAGAAGTAATATGGTCAAGAACTTGGCCTCTAGTGAAGCTTGGCCTCAGTCTTCGTCTTTGCAACTTCATGAGAATCTGACGTCCGAGCGAATGACGAATTTTCGAAGCGTCGACTACATGCGAAACGAGAGAAAAACACACAAAACCCTAGAAATAATATACTATTATTAACATAATAGTGCCATGATATACTATTATTAATAACTAATAGTGCCACGAGGTAGATCTCATTTTTAGAAAAATTTAGAGACTTGAACGGGGTCAATCGGAGTTACGGTTTAGAAGATGTGATTTTTGGAAGTTTTTGGGAATTTCTGAAAAAGAAAATGGATTAAATGCATTATTGGGAAAAGAATTATTTTGGGAAATAGGGCTGAGAGGTGGGGCCCCTGAACAGTGGCAGAGGAGAGAGATGAAGGGCTGGCCCACTGTCATTGGCACAGAGAAAGAGACAACGGCCCACATGTCATGGGAAAGGAGAGAGATACTTGGAAGGGCCCACATGTCAATGGGAGTGAGGAAATAGGAAGCTGGGTCCACATGTCAGTGACCAAAGATGGAGAGAGGATCTGACCGGGGGTCCACGTGTAAGTGGCTTATTGATTTAATATAAAGGGGCCCACTATAAGTGTCCTATTGATTTAATCTTGTTTTAATATCCGGGGCCGCACATGTCAGTGGGGCCCCTAGGCAGAGAGATAGAAGGGGGAGGGGCCACTGGCAGGGAGACACAGAGAGAGCAAGAGACACAGAGAGAGACCGGGGAAGAGATCGACGGCCGGCGGCGCGCGGCGTCGGCCGGCAAGTGACGGCGAGCTAGCGGCAGCGAAGCACACCGGTGGGGAGCGGAGGAGAAATGGAAGGTGTGGACCGGTTTGGATTGACGGGGAAGGGAGTGATGGTGGCTAGCGGCGAGGTCCCGAGGTCGGAGGGGAGATGATGGCGTCGCCGGGGGCGGCGCGGGAACGAGGTCGCGGTGGCAGGGTTCGGAAAGGGCCTCGGTTCCTCGGGGAAAAGATGAATGGGGAAGGGAGAAGAGAATATGGGCTCACCGGGGAAGAGGCAATCAGACGGCGGCTAGTGGCGAGAAGGCCAGAAGGCGGCGACGAGGCGGCGGCGCTGAGACGCAGCGCCGGCGGCGGACTTTGGTGGAACGGCGGCGACAGACCTGCGGCCGGCGGGCGGCGCCGGCTCGGGATCCTTCGGGTAGGTGCGGTTTTTGGCGAGATGAGAGAGAAAGAGGAAGAGGGAGGAAGGGGGCTGCTGCGGCGGTGGACTGGAGCTGCTCGGGTTCGAGTCGATTGGAGAAATGGCACGGCAGGGCGGTGGAATTTATAGGCACGAAAGGTGGCGCTAGGCGACGACGGACAGAGGCGGTGGAGGCGAGATTTTTCTCACGGGATAGGTTATGGGCAGGTGAGCGTGGGCTCGGGAACGGTGGGGCGGCTACGCCGGCCGAGGTGAGCGCGGCGCGGCAGAGACAATGGGATGGGACGGAGAGGCGGAGCGTGACTACGGTGGGAAAAAAGAAGAGGAGGGCCGCGGCGAGGTGACAGGGCGTGGCAGTGACAGAAGCTCGGGCTAGCACTGTAGCTGGCGTCACCGAGCTTCGTGCTGCCATGCGAGAGAGGGAGAGAGGGACGAAGAGGGGCTTGCGATCAAGACTGCACGGGCTGCGGGCTCGATTCTGAAGGCTTTCCGAGAGAACATGGGGTTGGCCGCGGCGTCCTGGCGTCGAGGAGCCGGGAATGAATCGAGAGAGGGAGAGAGGAAACAGAGAGAGAAGGCGAGGAAGGAAGAAGCACAACAGGGAATATGACTGATAGCGGGGCCCGAGAGGAAAAAGAAACGGGCGTTGCGCGCTGGGAGCGTGTCAGGCGGGGTCCTTGCCGGGCCGCGTGTCGGCATGCACGGCGTCTGTGCTCGGGCGGGCGTGTCTGGCCAGTGGGGTCCACTCGCAGGGCGCAGCGGAGGGAGAGAATTTTTTGCTTTTTTTATATTTATTATTAAAAGGATTTGCAAAAGTAGATTTTTTGTTTGAAAAATTACAAAAATAGACTCACGCGCCCTCCCGCCAGAGGGCGATTTTTAAGATCGCCCTCATAGGAGGGCGATTTGATGAAAGTGGCTGACGGCCATCGGCCCCCAGCCGAGGCCGTCCAGCCATTTTGCGGAGTAAGGGGGCGGCACACTCTCAGAGCGCGGGGTAAGGTAAGCCCGCCGAGCAAACCTACGGGCGAGGCGAAGGTAAAGCGGGGACACGCCCAGGGGCGCGGGCACGGGCGAGGGGCGCGGACGGAGGGCAGCGAACGCGTGGCCGAGGGGCGGGAGAGGGGAACCGCCTGCGGGCGCGGGAGCGCGGCCTAGGCGCATTTTGAGGCGGCCCCCTTGCCGCCGTTTGGAGGGCGGTTTTTGGGTGCCCGGGCGCCGCAAAATGGCTGACGCCGTCGGCTGGGGCCCGATGGCCGTCAGCCACGTCATCAAATCGCCCTCTGGGAGGCGGTGGGAGTCTATTTTGCAATTTTTTCAAACAAAAAATCTACTTTTGGCAAATCTTTTAATAAATAAATATAAAAATGCAAAAAAATCCGGAGGGAGGCCGGCTGGTGTGCAGGAGCTGGGCCGAAAGGAACAGGGGGCGGCCTAGAGGAATAGCAGGCCTTCATTTTTTTCTAAGGATTATTTGAGTTTGATTTTTGGGAGGATTTTCCAATGGGGATTTTGATCCAAAATTTCTTATATTTTGGACCATAAAATTCTGGGGATTTTATGGAGAGGACTTTTTGGGATACTTTATATATTATAATATATATATTGTCGGCGAAATGGCACTGGGGTCCCACATTCTGTGGGGACGCGTGGATCCTCGCCACGTCAGAGATCCTCCGGCACAATCTGCACAAGCGACGGCCAGCTACGATCGTTGTCCCGCTGAGCGCCGGGGCGCCATTCCCATCGCCCCCGGGCCCGTCCCGGGTGCCATCTCGCCATCGGCCCCGGCTCGTCCCCGGGCACATCTCATTGCCCCAGGCCCGTCCCCGGGCGCATCTCGCCATGGCTCCGGGCTCATCCCCGGGGCACCATCTCCATCGGCCCCGGGCCCCGGCCCTGGGCCTGCGCCAGGGCGCCATCATATCGCCCCGACCCGGGTGCCGATACCCCCGGCCCGGGTGCCGATGCCCGGCCCGAGACCGATTGCCGATGCCCGGGTCGATCCCCTCGGTCCCTGGGCGCATCGCCCCAGTGCCTAGTGCCGACTGACTCGGCCCGGGTGCCGATCGCCTCGGCCTCGGGACCAATTGTCTCGAAGAACTCCGCGGACCAACTTGCCACTACTCTGCCACGCGTGGGGGTCTCCTGATGGCCCGTGGACGCATGCCAGCGCAATGGACACATGTCTGTGCAGTCAGAAACTCTTTTTGACTACGGAGGCTTCTTTCACTGTGCAATCCTGTGCAGTCAGAGCCTTTGACTTGGAGGCGTGGTGCCGCACGTCTCCACGCTCCAGCCGTCCCCCGTGGCCGACCAGACGTGCGGCAGCAGCTCCGGCATGGCAACAGCAGGCGGGCTAGCAGTACCTACTCCGGCGTGGCGACAGCAGCGCACGTGTGCGACAAGACAGCGCTTTCTCTCGTTCCAGGTACTGGCACTGTGGACTCCCCTTCGCTGATAAATGGAGGATCCAGGCCAATGGAAACGACAGCTTAGGTTGAGCTTATGTTGAGCATAGGTTGAGCCCGGTGCTTCTTCTTCTTCCTCGGCTCCCAGCCCCCGAGTGAGGGCTTAGCTCCCGTGCTGCTCCCGTTTGCTCCCAGCTAGCTCCCGAGCTCCCCGAGTCTCCTTGTAACAATCATACCGCATTCACCTCCACATAGCATACACACAGGAGTAGGGTATTATGCTTCCGAGCGGTCCGAACCTGTCTAAACGCCTCCTGTCTCTCTCCCGCGTGGTTACCACGGTTCGGACGGTCCGGACCCGATTCGGACGGTCCGAACCCCTATATCTCTCCGCTCGGGCCCCCGGTTCCCGAGCGCCTTCCGTCTGTTGATCCACCGGACGCCGTTTTGCCTGAGAACTACTCCCCTGGCCGAATCTCAAAGGGGGGTCTCCAGACTTCTCGCCGTCGAGGTTTCATCCTCCGACATATATATATATATATATATATATATATATATATATATATATATATATATATATATATATATATATATATATATTGATTTCTAGATGGTATTTGGAAAAGAAAAGAGGTGATTCAACAGGTGACTTTGAATCAGAACTTTGATTTAAATTGGGAGTTGATACTCAGAGATATTTTGGGAATTTTTTTTTGTAATGGAATAGAATTGGAGCACCTCAAGGGAATTTTAGGATTTAAACTTAATTCTTGGGATTTGAGGGTTTCAGGAATATATAAATTTGGAAATTTCGGGAAGAGAGTTCTCGATGAATTTAGGGTTTTTCGAGAGGAACAGAATCAGGGGATTTAAATAGAGAGCTTCAAAGGCGATTTCTGAAGGGTTTTATTGGAGGGTTTCGAATTGCAAAATTCAAACTCGAGAATAGAGAATTTTTGGGAGGAGTGAAATAAGAGTGTTTTAATCAAAGACTTCCGAAGGGATTCGAAGGGGGTTTAGATTTTGAATTTTTCCGAGGGAGTTTTGAGAGAGACAATCGAATTGCAAAATTCGAGTCTCGGAATTTAGGAGAGAGTCTGGGACTGGGGTTTTTAGGATTTCAAGGGAGGCTTTGATCTGAGATCTACGACACTTAGTCCTTAAGCACACATAAAAAACCAAAATTTTTAAAATTAGGGTTTTTACTAAAATAGCTTTTAACGGCCCGGAAACTGGGCGTTACATAAACTCTCACATTTGAATTTTTGGTCTGTTCCAAACATTGCTATCTTATAGATTTTAACATAATCAATATTCAAAATCTTTTTCAGAAGAGCTGGCCGCTTTTAGTCTTTTACTGTCGCTTGTTACTCCCTTCGGAAAAAAAAAAATTCACGTTTAGAATAAAATTTGGTCAAACTTTTAAAATACTGATAATTAATTTTATATTAGAATAAATTTATAAAATTTAATAAATTTATTATATTATGATAGTATTTTTAAAGACGAATATATGTATATCATTTCTTTTGATTTTACGGTGAAGAGAGAATTTTATTAATGTCTGAATAAGGGGTTACATTGCTGGTTCAATAGCTCAAGAATTCCTGCGGGAGCACATAATCTCCACTCCGCAGAAGCTCTTGAACTAATTGCTAGTTGAGCTAGAACATGAGCTACTTTGTTTGAATCTCTCTTTATCTTGATCACTTGCACGTGCTGCAAGCACTGCATCGCTCTCTTCAGTTCTGATATTGTACCTTCCCATGAAGACCTTGACATATGCACCCATTCGATCGCTAGTCGGAGGCCTTCTAGACAAGCCAGTGCTTCAGCCTGAGCAACTGAGCTACATCTCTGTAGCATCTTATACGCTGTTAACTGCACTAATCCTCTGCAATCTTTGATTATTATACCTACACTCGCATCGCCTGTTTCTTCCCTGTAACCCGCATCAACATTAATCTTAGCATGGTATTCTAGTGGTGCTTGCCACTTTTCTGCTTACAAATCCTTCCTGCAAATTCCAACAGTAGCCAGTTCAACGTACATTGGCATCTTCCCTTTTATATCTTCAGCATGTTGTCGAGAAGGCAGTAGACAATCCTCATAACTGATTAGGAAGTTTACAGAAGTAGCAATTGTGCCCACTCCATTACCGTGAACCACATCATTCCTCAAATGCCAAGCCCATCCGCCATAGCAGGTATAGAGTGTGTTTTCTCCGTTTCATTAGCTCCATCCAACAACATCAGAAGCCAATCTGGTCCTGTCTTGGCAAATCTGTCTTCCGAAGGCAGCAGCCATACTTCTCGTAAAGCATCTCTTAGCGCTTTAGCCTTCGTACATTCTACAGCCGCATGGTGGCCATCCTTCTCCTTGGCACCACATATTGGGCAAGTTCCCTAAGGTTCAATCCTCCTTCTCCTTTTGTTCTCCCAAGTTGGCAGTCTGTCCTGCGTGGGCTTCCAAGCAAAAATCTTCACTTTAGCTTGCACTTTGGTATTCCATAAGCTATTCCAAACGTTCCTTTCTCCATTGGTTGCAGTACTCGATGAGGACTCCACATGTCCCTTCCCAGATGAGTTCCAAGCCAATTTATATGCACTTTTGACAGTAAACATTCCAGTTTTCTCCAAGTGCCATGCCGAAAAGTCATCCATCTGTAGCTCGGTTAGTCTGATCTTTAGAATCTCATTTGCATCTTCTTCCTTCATCACATGTCTAATTAAAGGCTCCTTCCAGCATTTGGTCCCTGGACTCATGAGCTCATTAACATAAGTGAGGCTATTCCTGGCTTTCTTCACAACCACATTCAGTCTCTCACCATGTGGAACCCATGAATGTCGCCATATCTTGATGTTGTTGCCATTGCCAACTCTCCAAATAATTCTTTTCTTCAACAATTCCAGCCCATGTTGAACACCCTTCCATGCCGGCGATGTTACCGAAGGTAAAGCAGTGTCCAATAAATTCCCATGAGGGAAGTATTTCACCTTCAAGATTCTAGCACAGAGACTATTAGGTTCAATGAGCAGCCTCCATGCCTGTTGGGCTAACAATGCTTGGTTAAAGCACTTCATATCTTGCAGACCTAGTCCTCCATGAATTTTAGGACTAGTAAGCTTCTCCCAAGCAATCCAGCAAACCATCTTGTCTCATTTCTCGTGTCCCACCAAAAATTGCACACCATCTGAGCATATTCATCATAGAATTTATCGGACATATTGAAAACACCCATCATATACGTGGGTAAAGATTAGGCGACACTTTTTATCAAGACCCATCATATTGAAAACTCCAAACAAATGCACTGACTCTTGATTTGCCATCTATAGAGCATGAAAGGAAGATTTATTGAATTTAACTAAGTTAACCGGACAAGTTTGCTTTAAATACAGGAGCAAAGAAAGGGAATAATATTTTCAACGAGAATTAAAAGCAAAGGGGATAGCATAAAGAGGAAGAAATTATTATTTGCTTTTTTTAGAGAAGGATCATAACCAGTACAATAATGGATATACAGTACCAACTAGTAAAAGGGTAAAGAAATTGCAAAATTAAATAGATAAAGAAATTCAAAAAATTTTAGAGGGAAATTCCAATTTTCAAGAGAGGAGGTTAACTAAATCAAAAGAGATATTTTTTTTATGTACCGTTAACTTCCCTAATTAAAAGAGAAGAGGAGAGGATAGTTCTAATTTTTAAAATCTTTTTTAGAAGGCTTTTAGGGGTACCAAGGGGCTTATCCTATGGTTAAGGTAGCTCTAATACCAACTTGTCAGACCCAGAATTTCCATCCAAAATTCTGGTACTTTATTATGTGTAAATTCTCGTCCAGAAATCAACCGAGACACACTTAACAAAGTTGATAACTAAGTAATTGTTTACATAACGAAAATATTTATTACAGAGGTGAACGACACCTCTCAAAATAATAAAGCTCTAAGCAACGGAAATAAACTACGAACGATGACGCGACGACACCCACTCCATGCACTTGACCAGGCTCTCGCTTAGTCCTCCAAGAAATCTTCCTCGCTGTAGTACTCTTCTGATGATGATTGTTGATTACAAGGTAAGTACATGAAATACTCCGCAAGTCACACAACAAATATGCAAGTGCACGGAATAACAAAGGATGGCATAATATGGCTCAAGTTGCATAATAGCATTTAACAAAGCATTGAAGAGAGTAATAAAACATTAATTATTAAGCCATATTAATCAACACTATACCGCTCACCAGAAGCCTGTCACGTCCCGATCTGGCACCGCCATACAACGGCACCAAATAGGGCGTACTGCAGAGAAACAGCGCGAACTGCTTTCCCGCGGATCCGTGATACCGATACCAGTCCTAGGACACAGTGCTGGTATCCACGGCAAATAGACGTGCATCATTGTAGTATCTTAAATAAATAAATAAATAAGTAGACATATACCTTAACTTACGTTGTAGCTTCGAAGCAAACCGGAGACAGCAACGAGCAACACAAAGGCAGCGGCAGCAGCGGAACAGCGGACTAAGTCCTAATACACAGGCAACGGCTGGGAACCAGGACAAAACCCTAATTTTCACTTCTCTACAACTCCAGCTTCAGCTCCCGACGGAGAACTATATACATATATAGCAAGGGTGAGTACTCACGTACTCAGCAAGCCAAGAAAACTTAGGTGGTTGTTGCAGGCTTCAAAGAGGGGCTGGTGGTTTTATGAATCTGTTTTGTTAAAATCTTTTAAATCTGCTAGTGTGTGCTTCTTAACAATCAGGACGAGGTGAGTCTCGTCCGATCGGAGTGAAAGAGGCATCAATTTTTATTTCTCCAGTTTTCGCAATCTAGAATTCACATCAAATGGCTTCCCGAGCCAAAGCATTTTTCCCGAACTTCCCGAGTCCTGCTGTCCACGACAGCCAAGCCGTTTCATCGGACCTCCAGTGTCCTCAATGGCACCTCCTTCTCACAGTTCCCGAAACCACACACATATTTGTAAACAGGGTAAAATAAAACTACGCTAAGGAATCACCTCACATCCGCCCATGACCGTGGGCACGGTTGTTCAAACAGTTTAGACCTCTGCAGAGGGGGTACACTTTACCTACACGATGCGACTCATTCTAGCCACCAGCTCACACTGAGCAGGCACGATCGTGGCCTAGAGGTTTTTCGCGACAAGACATTTCCCTAGCCCTCTCAGGTTACCCCATGCCAACTGGAGGGGTCCTCGAGACCAATCACAGGGTAGGTCACAGACCATGCTGTACCAGGAACCCAGGAGACAACCCCGACGCCCTCCCGCACTATCCATAGTCCAATGGCACGCAAGGCGTCCCTGAGAGTCTAGTTACTCGGCCAGGGGCTTCCCAATTCACCCATGTGGTTGTACTGTTATATGCTCGGATGAATTCTGAAGGAATCGGTCCTTAAAGCGACTACACAGGCATTGCCCACACCAGTTCGGCCTTGTGTCGCGAATCTCCATTTTGAAACTCATTTTTCTTTCACAAGGCATCGACCCAGGTGTCGGGTTTTCCAAACATTTCGTAAAACCAAGTTTTACCCAAGAGGTTGCTCAAATTTTAAGTTAAAGAGGCGGCCGTCAGTACTCGTACAATAATGCACGAATACCGAGACACGACAGTGGTGGTTACAAGGGAACAGGGTATTACAATCATCAAGGGAGGATTTTAAATGCAGCAAAGTTGGGTAGGTCAGCCGGTCTAACTCACAGACGGTACCGAACGATTTAGTGCACGCATATCAATGCAGGATTTCACAAATAAAATAATTGAAGTTCACGTATAGGCTTGATTGATCAAAGGTGACTTGCCTTGTTCAAGGTCTTCATTGGTCGTCGAGTAATCGTCGCGAAGATCGCTCCAAAACGAATTTTCCGGTGACCGTTACTATACGCAAACACACAAAAATCTACACAAAGACCTGTAAAAAGATCCTATTTAGTGCTAATAATGGTGTCATTAGATAAATATCAATTTTAGAAAATTACTGGAGTTAGAACGGAGTCAATCGGAGTCATGGATAAAAACATATGATTTTTCAAAGTTTAATTGAATTTGGGATAATGTAAAAAGGATTTATTTGGAGAATCTAGAAAGGAATATTCTTTGGAGTCCGAGGTAGTCGCTGACAGTGGGGGCCGCTGCAAGCCGGGCCCACGGGCAGAGGGAAACAGAGACGAGAGGCTGAATTTCAAGTTAGTGACAACTGGGGCCCACTGACAATAGGGCCCACATGTCAGGGAGGAGAGAGGAGAGTTGGGTGGGCGGTGGACCTAGGTGGCCCACTGACTAGTGGCACACGGGGGAAAGACACATCGGCCACTGGGGTTCCCTGTTTCGGCTCTCGGTAGACCGAAGGCAAGGGCCCACATGTCTGCGTCCACGGGGGGTGAAACGGGCGCATGGGCCAAGCCGAGCTGGCGCCCATGGTTCTTCTCCTCTAATCCCCACAGGAGCGTCACTGTGATCGAACGGCACACGGCGGCGGGTATGATTTGGCGAGCAGCGGCATTCGGGGTGAAGGGAAATATGCCGGAAGGGAGAGGAAGTTTCGGAGAACCAAACGAGCGGCTCAGATCGCGTCGGGGGTACGCGACGGTGGCCGGCGACGCGAGTCCGAACGCGGGAGGGAAGAGAAGAGGGGACAGGCATGGCTTCCATGGCGAGTGGGGAGGAGAGAAAGCCGGCGGAAGGGGGGAATGGGGGCCTCCATGGTGGCGCGGCGGGACGGTGTTGTCCGAGGCGATTCCCTAGAGGAGGAGAGGACCCAGGGGCGAGGAGAAAGGGGGAAGGAGGCCGACGACCCTGAGTTCTACCGGGCGACGTGTGGCTGTGCGCGGCGGCGACGAAGGGGAAACAGAGGATATACACTGCTCGGTATTGCATGTGTTCGGTAAGGGCTCACCGAGGTGACCGAGGGGGAGCGGTGGTGGCTCGGTGGCGAGGAAGGATGCGAGGCGTGCGGCGGCGGGGTGAGGAGCGGTCGGAGCTGAGCGGGGGTTGGACGGTGACAGGGAAACGGAGCCGGGCGAAGCAGTTTTCGTGGCACAGGGCTTGGTTCGATGTGCAGCGCTCCGAGGTGATCGAATGGCGGCGACGGAGTCCGGCCACGTCTCGGGAAAACATGCGACTGGCGGTGCTCGTGGAGATGGAAACGGGACGAGGGGAATATACGGGGCGTCACAGGGCACGCCTCGGGCTCGGGGCGGTGTCTGAGGCGTCCTAGCCGCGGCGGAGGACAGCCCGGCCTGGGACGGCGGCGGCTGCCTGGGATTAGCTGAGTGGCGCCGGCGGGTAGACGCGAGGGCGATGCTCAAGGAGGCCGAAGCAAACAAGGCTGAGGAGCTCTCGGAAGGGGGATATTTATAGGAGTGAAGAGCTTCTACAGCCTCAGGCCTCAATAATGGAGGCTCAAACAGGGGGTTCGATTATTGGGAGAGAAGCGGAAAACATGGCGCGGCGACAAAATCTCGTGCGGCGGCAATTTCGAAAGGACGGCCAGGATTCATGAGGTGGCGGAGGCGGTCTACCGTGCG
The DNA here is from genome assembly GCA_003991445.1 of Oryza meyeriana var. granulata. Classification (NCBI taxonomy): domain Eukaryota; kingdom Viridiplantae; phylum Streptophyta; class Magnoliopsida; order Poales; family Poaceae; genus Oryza; species Oryza meyeriana. Next base: position 14,490 of record RYFJ01004034.1, read on the forward strand.
GTTTAGGTTTGGAGTGGGCCGGTGGCTCGCGAGGTCGCCTGTGGGGACGATGATGACGGCGCGCGACACGGCGCTTTTGACTGCGCGCCAGGGCGGGGACAACGAAGCGTGGGGGAGTGAGAGGCGGAAAAAGGGGAGCGGCAGGGGCTATCCAGCCCGCGTGGCGCGTAGTGGCGACCGAGTCCGGGCCTGGTCCAAGGCGGGGCCGGGCGGGACGCGTGGCGCGGGCAACCCGGAGGGGATTTTGTTCGAAGATGCTACGGGCGAGAACGGGATAGGACAGAGGTTGAAGAAGAACTGTGCCGGAGGAGATCGACGATTGCGCGGCACACAGACAACGATCGACCGGCGAGTGGCTCTCGCGCCGGGGGGTAACAACTGCGAGAGGGATCGACGGCGAGCAGCGAGATGGCACACGTGGCGGTGATCGGCGGGGTCGGCCGTCCGCGCGCGGGGCCGAGGAGATTGACGGCGGGGCCGCGCGCCGTGCACGTGGCACCATCCGGTGCGGGGGTGGTCATGCGCGGGCGCGGTGAGGCCCATTCGACGGCGCCGAGCGGAGCAAGGATGCGTGGGTAGTAGCGATTGAGGATGCGGCCGTCCACGCCGTGGCGCGCTGAAGCAGGGAGAATCGACGGCTCGGAGCACGGCGCCCGGACTGGTTTAGCACCATCCGGGGAGATGCGCGCTCACGCGGGTACAGGCCTTGGCCATGCAGGAGAGGGAAGGGATTCGGCCCAGGCCGCACAGTACGCCTTCTTTATTTCCAGGGGAATATTTGTGAGGGATTTTGAAGATTTAAGTGCGGGAAATTTTGAATTCAAACTCCAATTTTGAATTCAGGCAAAATTCAGGAGTCCAAGGGGTAATTTCTGAGGGATAATTTGGTGTTGGAGGGAGTTTTGTCCTTTAGAGTTTTTGTTGGGGATTGCTGATAAATTGCAAGGAG
>RYFJ01004035.1:0-46943 GCA_003991445.1 Oryza meyeriana var. granulata
TGCACCTGTCCCCCGCCGCGATCTCCGCGAGGTCGCTACGAAGACTCGAGGCGGCGCCCAGTCCGGGCGTAATCATCTAAAGCGGCAAGGACGTCAAGCTCTACCAGTCAAGATGAACCAACAGGCGACCCAGCGTCCCATCGATTCTGTCAAGAGTGGCCTGTTCTAACGGAGCGGTTCCGGCCGAGCAACAGGGCCAGGGCCTGTCGCGAATGGAACTGGGGGTCCCACACCTGCGGGGACACGTGGATCCCGGCCAATCGGCTCTCGGGGGACATAATCCTGCACGACCGGCGCCGCAGGGGGGCCGTGTCTCCCGCGGTCGTCCGTGCCTGGATCGTCGCCCGCGGCCCGGTGCTCCGTCCCCGGCCGACGCGCCGTCCTCTTCGCGGGAGCGCTTCCGGCCCCGGGCGAGTGCTCGCCCGGGAGCGCCGCCTCCGGCCCGGGCAGTGGTGCCCGGAGGGGCCGCCGGGAGCGCCTCCTCCGGCCCGGGCGCGTGCCGCCGGGGCGCCGCTCCGGCCCCGGGCCCGTGTCGCCCGTGGCCCGGAGGCGCCGCTCCGGCGTGTGTGGCAACCAGGCGCCAGACCAGCCGCCCGAGACCCGACAGGGCTCCTCCAGGCGTGGCGCAACAGGCGGCCGCTGGCATGCCGTGCTCCAGCCGCCCACAGCAAGCAACAGCCGATGGGCTTGTTAGGCAGACGTGTGCACAGGAGAGCTCACCGAAAGCTCTCTCTACTGTATTCTAGCCTGGGACTCACTAACTTAAAAGAGGATCCAAGCACCAGGGAAAGGGCAGACTCAACTAAGGATTCTAACTCCCAGCCCTCGGCACCGAAGCCACTCAACTGTTTTTCCTTAGCGCCGCCAGCGGGCTGTGCTCACCTTGTAAACACCAAGCCACATTCATCCATTACTAGCATACCACAGGAGTAGGGTATTGCGCTTCCAGGCGGCCCGAACCTGTCTACGCCTCCGGTCCCTCTCTCTCCCGTGAGTTCGCAACGGTTCGGACGGTCCGGATACGGATCGGACGCGTCCGAGCCCTTGTACCTTCCAGCTCGGCCCCTCTTGTTCCCGCCAGAGCGCTGATCCGTCTGACGCCGTGTCCGCTGAAAGAACTACTCCCCTGCCGAATCTCAAAAGGGGGGTCTCCCAACTTCCGCCGTCGAGTTTCATCCTCCGACAGCGACTTACGGTGAACTGTAACAGCAAGCCTGCGACGGGGCCGGTTGTGGTGTAGGCGTAGCGAACTCGGGCGTCAAGTTCAGGTCGACGATGCACGGGCTCAAACCGAGCAGTGATGTCCTGCGACCAACCGTGCGCCCCGTCGATCGGGCCGACTGCGTCTCCTGCGAGGGAAGTCCTACAGTACGACACGTCTGGAGGTGGGAGTCATCTCGCCGACGGGCAGGTGGAACGTGTGGGTCTCCGGTCTCCAGCGATCCACCAGTGCGGCCATAAGTGACCGATGCAGCGTCCCATCGCTTGCGGGGTCTCTCTCGTCCTGTGCGGGCTCGACTAGCCTACACAGCGAAGAAGTCCAGCCTCACACAAACCTGCGAATGTTAGCACTGCAATCATATGGGGAACATAGATATGCACAACGATGTGAATGAATATTCGTACAGCTCTTACCGCTGACGAACCGAGGATCTATCCGCAGGAGGTGACGTGAAGGCCGTGGACGGAAGTGGGTAAGTGGGCACTCTCCACGGCTGACAGGTAAGACCAGTGGGACTCGGGTCGACACCATCGGTCCAAACAGCTCCGGTGTATCGACCCATACCTGCATGCAAATAGAGAGTTAGCGTTAATTATTGTTATAGTTTATAGCATTGTTAATGATAATAAAAAACACCAGTACGGTACTTATCCTTCTATAACAAAGAACTAGTATAACTTACGCTACACCGTAGCACCCACTAATTGTTCGAAAACGCCTAAGACGGGGTCGTCTTGAAGTTCTGCCTTCACCCGTAGGACGCAACTGCATCATCAGCTGAACCCGACGGTCCAGCTTCCGTCGTACTTGGACCGGTTGCATCCTTTGGACGTTCTTATATGTATGACTGTTTGGGTCACACTTTGAATAACGTTTATGCCTTCACCGGCTTCTGAGTCATCCATGTCATTAACGGATGCGTCTTGTCTTGCGGCGACCTACTTTATTCCGATCAATTTGTTGGATCAGGAATGTACATAGCTTGAGGATGCTCCATAGTAATGTACCCGCAATACCGAAACCGTATATCTTCTCCGCTCCAGGTATGAATAGATTGCTTCTTCCTGAAATAAGGTGAGACAAAATAGCATGCTTATATCCGCACTCACCGCTCGCGCCAACAACGTGAGAGCATTGGCTTGATGGAGCAGAGTAGGTTTTCGGCACGAGCACTTGCAGGTCCCGTTCTTCCTTCAGCACACACTCCTGCACAACTCTTTTACGGAAGATTCCGCGCATGCCCTTGTCGGACACACAATATTTCAAATCCGTGTTTCTTGTGTGCCTTGAGGTAGAGCACGATGTCTTCGGCCTTTTACTTTTATACTTGCAGATACCTTCGTCAGTAGTGCTGCAAATAAAAGATTATTGTCCGTTATTGAGGGCCTAGCTGCTCTGAACCGATCTCTAAAGTACTTGCATGTGCCATGCAAGATAAATTCAACTATGCCAACAAGGGAAGCCCTCGAACACCACGCATCATCAGTTATAAAAACCCTCTGCCAAAGTTGTGGTATTATGCCAAACCGAGAAACCATCCTTGCCATTACAACAATGCCCATTTCTCCTTTGGCTCATTCTCAATCCAAGTCTGAAAATTTTCTAAACTGAGGAAATGCGTCAGACCCTTTCTTCTCATAATGAAGTCCGTCAGTTGATAGAGATTAAGAGCTTTGGAGCCTCATCCCCTCCAATGGTAACCCTCCTGGACTGCTCATCTGGTTTGTTAGAGGTCAGCTCATCCAACCTCCTCCAAGCTCCTTGAATTTCTTCTCTTGATTCTGGGCGCAAAGCCTCTTGAAAAGATCCATAAGGTGCTTATTTCTAAACTGTCTGTAGAAAATTAGCACCATATGACGCATTGCAACCATCTGCTTTGACATCAGACCACCGTGGTGGTTATCCCTTCTCAACACATCCATATCCCACATTCCTCAATTGGCACGTTGCAGCAAGCCGCGTGGCGGTCATGTCTATGAAGGCATACGTCTGGTCTCATCCGTTACAACTGCAGACTTAACCCTTTCTGTAGAAACTAATACCAGCTATCAGTGTCTCACTCTCAACAAAACGCAAAATCAGCAACTGTTAGAACTTGGTTGTTGTCCATCAAACTCCAATTGGCTGTTAAGATTTGCCCTCTGTACTTTCCGGTCAGAAATGTCCCATCGATGCAGAGGATGGGGACGACAATGGACAAATGCCTGAATGCAAGCACCTAATGCAAAGAATACTCGTTGCAACACACTTTTATTACCATGGTGAATTGATGGAAAGGCTTTTAGGTCGTAGCACGTCTTCGGATTCCTCTGAAGAATGCACAGCCTAACAGACGAGGCAAATTATCATAGATGCTTCAAATGTTGCCAAATCTCATCTCTACAACCTTCTGTTTGCCCTCCAAGCCTTAGCATAGCTAATTGTGTATTTAAATTTCTCTTCAATATGTTAACAATTGACCTTGGTTTGTACCCCATATTGTTAATAATATGGAGTACATCTCTGTCGCAACAAATGCAGATGTCATATTTCTGTGATATTTTTTCAAACACCGGGTAAATAACATGAAGACCAGTCACGATTGAAACTTGCCAATAATCTTTCCATTTACCCTTGAATGCGTGCACCCGCCATGGACACCCATCCTTCATGTACTTAACTTCATAGACCGATTTGCTTGACTTCACGACTGAGAACTCCTTTGAAGTGACACGGCCCATTGTTTTACTGCCTCTTTTAAATCCTCTATATATGCATATTTAGCCCCTTCGATGATCTCATTTTCCTTGTACTTCCCATGACACATGATGTCCTCGGAGATAGAAAGCCTAGAGAAATCCTGGTTGCTCCATTCTGCAGGCATCATGGTGTCCTCATCAGACGAATCATCCTGCTCTGCTTGCTCGTTTTAGAATCTTCCCTATCCATTTCTTCAACGATTCTATTGATTTGTTCTCCCTCATCTGCCACACCTGTTGGCTGTCTATCTTCTTCATTCCCTCCTTCATTCTCTTCTTCATTTCTTCCATTGTTTCGCTATTACCTCCGCCGTACTTGGACCCTCATCATCTTGCACGGGCATTGCACCAGCAGTGTTTTCTTTCTCATATATCGACACAAGTATGCCCAGTTGGCCAACCCACGGTTGAAATTTGCATTCTCCACATACCCATCTCCAAGTGGCAGTGGCAATCCACCGCATCAGTTTCCCAAAAAAACCTTCAGCTGCACGACTGACTACTACATACAAGGTTATTGCGCTGAGCTCGGGTTCAACCATCGAAACCCTCGCATCAGCCAGTTGTACCACTGGACCCAAAACTTCTCTCAAGCCGGTCTTATCAATCCCCTTAGCCGTTGAACTAAAATCCGACAGAATCTACCCCTTCTGGACCATATCTAACTTTCCTTGCCCGTGAAAAATAACTGAAATATCACCTTATTTGAAAAACATTTTCTGTTGATGAAAAAATACAGTTAAAACTAGATACCAATATTTTTCCTCACATCTCTACAAAAAATTAAAATCATCTAACACATTAACTAAAGACCTACAGATCTACGAGTAACAACTTATTTTCATATAGTACTATACACATAACCAGTACAATACTACATCAATTATGCATAGAAATAGAAATTACAAAGAGATAATAGATTTTACCTGCAGACAAATCAGCAAGCTGACAGAGCTTCGCTGCTTTCGTTCAGGCTCGCTCTCAGCTCTCTCTTTTTTTTCTGTAATTTCAGTGAATTTTATGACATTTTTGGAGTCTGGGAGGGGGTTTTATACTGCCCGGGCTAAAAACCGCCCTCCTAGAGGGCGGCAAGGGGGCCGCCTGCACAATGGCCGGCCCGTGGGCGGCCATTTGCACGGCGGCCACGGCCACACAAAACCGCCCTCTCAGAGGGCGGCAAAGGGGGCCGCCGGCCAACGGCCGTCAGTCAGCCACGTCATCATATCGCCCTCTGGGAAAGCGGTTTCAGACATATCGCCCTCCCAGAGTGGCGGCGGGAGTATATTTTTGTAAATTTTTGAAATGAAAATGTAGTTTTGTAAATATTTTATTAAATAAATATAAAAATAAAAAAAAAATTCGTCTTTTCGGTAGGATAGCAGGAGGCCATTTGCAAGCTGTGAGACTGCGAGTTGCTTTCCTTTAAAGGGCCTCATGGCCACTTCTTAGCTTTGCAGTGCTAGCTTATGTGCGCGGTAGCTGTATGCGCCCATACCCAGCAGTACTCTATTTAAGCACTAATTATTATTATTAGTGTCTAATAAATTTTAATTATAAATAAACATAGTTTAAAAATTTTAGATTTCAGTTAAAGTTCAAATCTAATATAAAAGTTTCAAATTTTGGGTTGAAATTTTAAAATTTAAGTAGATTTTTTCAAATTCTCAGTTGATAGTTTTAAATTTGAGTTGAAAATTTTGAAAATTAAATTGAAATTTTCAAAATTAGAGATGAAAATTTCAAATTATCGGTATAAAGTTCCCTCGAATTTTTTCAATATTTTATTTTTTCAAATATTATTTTTTAAATTTTTTTTACCGTGACACAACACGGACTAACGCCCTCCACGCGCTGCACAAGCGTAGCATCTTTTCCGACTAGCTTTCCGCGTTGATTTGATTTGATTTCATTTGATTTGATTAGAAATCCAAAACAAGTTTGCCTAATGAATTGTGACCGCTATCAACGTACTATAGCGAACTGGATCGATGCAAGTGCAGCATAGTGTCCACACCAAACAAGATAACTAATTAAACGCGGAGGCACGCAAACGATATATACGGAATCATCAAGAGAGTTTGCCAATTATAACTAATACAAAGCTGTGAGTCATCTTCGGTATGTATATGAGTATATCGGTATATCCTCTCCCTCGCAGGAGGAAATAAAAAGGACAGCTAGGATATCAATTTGCATCTGCAACTTGTACAAACGTCACCTGTCATTAATTAGACTGACGTCACGCTCGCCCGCCCGTGCTGCGTGAGTGGACGGACAGCCCCAGCGCACGTGGCAGCAACCAGTAACCAGTTAATCACCCAATGTGGCAGTGCATACAATTATGCTTCTCTCTCCGTTTTAAAATATAACAAACTAGAATCGAATTTAACACAACCTTATACTACGAATCTAGATAGCTAACCAAAAACCCGTGTGTTATAACTTATAACTAATTTTTTTAGGCTGTGTTCGGCACAGCTGAGTTAACGGCTTATTTAAGCCACACGTAAAACGAGGAGTATCATTAGCGCGTGATTAATTAAGTATTTACTATTAAAAACTTAAAAAATGGATCTATTTGCGTTTTTAAGCTACTTTTATATAGAAAATTTTTGCAAAAAACGCACCGTTGTTCGTTTTGGGAAGCGTTGCGCGCGGGGGAAAAACGAAAAAAAATAAGTTGGGAAATAGTGGGGAACAAACACAGCCATAATCATCATAAAAAAGTAAGGAGTTTTGATAACATATGTTATAGCCAAAATACTACACATGTAAGCGGTTTTTTTTAGACAAAAGGCGCACATAAGATCCATGCAGTGTTGCAAATACTGATTCCTCCGTCCTTATTGTCGATTCTAGGTGGTTTTCAATCCTTAACATAGGACTAAGTTGTAAACTAAAATATAAAGGCACCACATGTAAAAGGTGTTAAGATCCGTACAGTGTTGTAAATACTGATTCCTCCGTCCTTATGTCAATTCTAGGTGATTTTTTAACCCTTGACGCAGAACGAAGTTGTAAACTAAAATGTAGTGATATTCCAACATAGAGAGTATCCAATTTGACAAAGAAACGACATAATGTGATATTTTTATCTCAGTCCATAAGGTTCAGTGTAGTAGATGCTTGCAGATAATTTGGGATATTTGCTGATAAAGTTGATGGAAAACTGAAAGAGCAGAGAGATGTCTGCGCCACGTCACTCAAGATCGTCGAAGCATTAACTCGCCCTGCCACGGTTCCGGTAGGCGGCAGACCAAGGCTAGCACATGACATGGCGGCCACTGTTGCAAAGAAGCTGTCCTTCGCGGATCATCCACACAGCGATGTCTAAACGGGTGAACTGGGCTGGCATGGTCCGGCACGGCCCGCTACAGCATGGTCCATTTAGGCACGGTTCCTGTAGCGGGCCCTGCCAAATGCCGGCCCGCGTGTCTCCCCCTGGCCCAGGCACGGCACGCCAAGGTCGTGGGCCGTGCCGTGCCGTCACGGCCCGTCTGTAGCCCACCGTGTCTAGGCCGGCCCGGTACTGTATCACGTACTTTATGGGTTGCATGTGTATATGTACTGCGTTGTCGGCGGCTGGGTGAGGAGGACGGGCAGGTCCCGGCGGGACGCGAAGCCGGAGAGGCGGTCTGACCGCCGCGGTCGAGCCGGAGCTCGAACGTCGGCGCCAAGCGCCGCGGCGGCCGCCACCTCCGTCGCCATCTCCCGCGGCGCCCGTGCCGTCGCCCGCTGCCCCTCGCTGCTTCCACTCCGCGTGGCCGGCCTGGAGGTCCTCCGCCCCCTCGCCCCGCGCCGTCCCGCTCTCCAAGCTTACCGACAGCTTCCTCGACGGCACCAGCAGCGTCTACCTCGAGGAGCTCCAGCGCGCCTGGGAGGCCGACCCCTCCTCTGTCGACGAATCTGGGACAACTTCTTCCGCCGCCGGGGGGACCATCGCTGCCTCCGCCGCCCGAAAGGCCTCACCAGGGCTCGCGACGGAAGGAGGAGGGCGAGAGGATGGGGTGGCGACGGTAGAGGCGGCGGAGGTTGCTTCGGGTTCGGCGTCGACCCGCAAGGCTCCCCACCCTCGCCATCGCCGCCGGGCGTCGCTCGCTGCCTCCGTCGCCGCGCCTCACCGCCAACGCTCGAGGATCGGGCCCCCCTCCACTCGGGGATAGGGTTTCGTCCCTTTAGGTACTCATCCGAATTCGATCTCTGCCTTGCCTTTTATTTTATTGGTTGAATCGCATTTAGGCTCTCGGCTTGTCTGCTCGGACCTTCAGACGGTGGACGGGAAGCAGGCCGGCCGTGCTGGGCCGTGCCCATGCCGTGCCGGGCCAGCCCGCTACAGTCTACGAGCCATGCCGCACCGCCGGCTCAGGCACGGCACGTCTACTTGGGCCGATGCCGGGTCGGGGCCCAGGCACGGTTACTGTAGCACCGTGCCCGGGCCGGACCGACAGGGCACGACCCATTTGGACAACTATACATCCACAGGATTCGCAGACAGAAGGCAAAAGAGAGGGAGGCAACATATCTGCAGCATTAATGGCAAAGATTCACAGCACGCTGGGAGAAGTGCCGTCCCAGGCCTCGGCGGGAAACTACCGCCGAGTTGCATGAAGTGGGTTTTGCACGGGCTGAGGATGTCTCTAGAAGGCCAGGCGACAAGTGGGGCCTCAAACCCGCTCCGGGGGGCTCGCAGGCCATGTTCAATGGCCTAGCCATGCAGGCCGGCCCAGCAGAGGCAGCCCAAGGGCGAAGCCCAGAGGAGGGGTATGTGCCAGCCTCCAGAACTCCCTAGGGCGACTACTCCAACTTCGTCCCAACCTCATTCCAGGTCACCCATCCTCCTCAATTCGTGGGTGGCCAACCAAGGGAGTGGGGCTCGCAGGCATGTTGTCTCCAAGGCACAAAAGGTAACAATGAAGAAGCTGGAGGATAATCGACGAAGAAGAATGATACGGACCAGGAGGCTATGTGACGGTTATATTGGTCTCTTTGACTATCCGCTGTCACCGCAACACGTCGAGCGCGATGGCTGGGCTGGCTCAACATCGACATCTCCACTCAGTGGCCAGTAGCTCCCCGAGGAAAACAACCCGCAAAACGACAGTGACGGCGACGGCGGCGATTGTCTCGCCAGCTTGATCTGCCCGCACGGCCGTGGAAGGACCGAAGCCTAGGTGCAGTCACCATGTCAGATTTTAGTCTTTTGGTGTGGAACGTGAGGGGGCTGAATAATCCGGCCAAGAGGTCCCTAGTAAAAGAGTCAGTTCTTAGTTCTAATGCTTCTGTGCGTTTGCGTTTCAAGAGTCGAAGTTAGATGAGGTCGATGCGACCGTAGTATATAAGCTCTGTGGCCCTGGCTTTGATGCTTTTGTTGCTCTGCCGGCGATGCACACTAGAGGGGGTGTAATAGTGGCGTGGAAAACTGATCTCTTAGAGGAAATGTAGTTTCATGTTGGCCAATGGTCAAATCTCTATTAAAATTGAGTGGCTCTGGGGGGGGGGGGGAGATCGTGGTTTCTGTCCATTGTCTATGGACCGTAGAGTAACGATGACAAGATGGTCTTCATGGAAGAGATGACAGAGATCAGAGCTGTCTGTCAAGGGAATGGATAGAGGGACTTCAACTTGATCACCTCAATGGTGGACAAAAATAACAGTAGGATCAACAGACGGCTGATGAATGCATTCCGCAACAAAATCAATGAACTAGAGCTCAAGGAGCATATATCTGTTTCGGGAGAAAGGTATACATGCGAGCAATGAGCAACAGAGGGCAACTTTGGTTAAAACTAGATAGGGTGTTTGTCACGGCTCAATGGGATGACTCCTTCCTAGAATCCTTTCTGCAGGCACTGAGCACATTTGGGTCAAATCACTGCCTCCTACTCCTCACATGCGGCGACATCTCGAACAGGAAGAGAAGTTTTAGATTTGAAAGATTTTGGACCAAGTTAGATGATTTTGTTGAAGATCTACAACAAGGTTGGCAGCAGGCGGTGAACATTGAAGACCCTTTACATAGTTCTTTATGCTGAAGATGGCAGGTTGTGCAGCGCTTGAGTATATGGGGCCAAAGAAAGATCAGTAGATTCAGATTATAGATACAGATAGCAAATGACATTATTCTGAGGTTAGATGTGGCACAAGAGGCAAGAGATCTGTCCGAGGAAGAAAGAAGGCTAAGAGCGACTCTCAAAGGCAGATGTCTGGCACTGGCATCCTTGGAAAGAATCAGGGTAAGGCAAAGAGCACGCATCCGAGCTTTGAGAGAGGGGATGCAAACACTTCATACTTTCATATGAAGGTCAGGCTAGACGGCCGAAAAACTCTTCATCCCCTCTTTTTTTTCTCAGCACGAGGGACAGATTGCTTCGACACAACAAGACCTGCAGGATATGGTCAAATGCTACTTCAAGGAGGTGATGGGTGTGGCGGCAGAAGACAGCAAGCAGATTGTGTTCCAACAAATACAGCTCCCACGCACCAACTTGGAAGACTTGGAGTCCCCTTTCATAGAAGAAGAGGTTTGGCAAGCAATTAAAGACATGCCCAATGAGAAGGCACCAGGGCCAGACGGTTTTACCGAATTGTTTTACCAGTCCTACTGGCCAATTATCAAGCTGGAAGTCATGGCGGCGTTGGCGAAATTACACAGCGGGAACACTTAGAACCTCGCATATCTGAATACAACTATAGTCACCTTGCTGCCAAAGAAGGAGGCACCAACCATGCTCAGGGACTATCGCCCCATATGTCTCATCCACAGTTTTGTTAAACAGCTAGCTAAGGTCATGGCCCTATGACTTGCACCGAGGATGGGGGAGTTGGTGTCGCACACGCAGCCAGCCTTCATCAGGGGAAGATCCATTCATGAGAACTTCATATTTGTCAAGGGGCTGGCACAGCATTTCCATCGCAGCAAGAAGTCTATGATCCTCTTCAAGGTGGATATAACTAAAACGTTGGACACAATCTCATGGGGGTTCCTGTTGGACATGCTAAGGTATCGGGGTTTCAGTCCTCAGTGGAGAAGCTTGGTGGCAGCGTTGCTCCTAACTGCCCAGACATGTGTGAGGATCAACGGGGCGGACTGCGAACCATTCAAATCGGCGCGGGGTTTGCGGCAAGGTGATCCCTTGTCACCGCTACTCTTTGTGCTTGTGATGGATGTGCTGCAAGCTTTGTTTGCTAAGGCAGAGGCGACGGGTCTGCTTGCCAAGATGATGGCCAGGAAATAGATACCTAACATCTCCATATATGCCGATGATGCAATCATCTTCTTCAAACCAACACGTGACGAAGCAGCAACAGTGAGAAGCATCCTTGACCTATTTGGGGCTGCCACAGGATTGAAAACAAACCTTGCCAAGAGGGCTCTTACTCCTATCAACTGCGAGGGTAACCAACTTGATGAGATACAGGAGGTGTTGGGGTGCAGAGTTGAGCCCTTCCCAATTGTATACCTGGGGCTGCCTCTGTCCATGCGCAAGCCAACCAAGGCAGAAATTCAGCCTATGCTTGACCGCCTGCCCAAGAAGGTGGCGGGATGGAAACCAAATCTGTTATCCCCCGCAGGGCATTTGTGTTTAATCAAGTTGGTACTCATGGCAATTCCGGTGCACTTCCTTTCTGTCATGGAGCTTCCCAAGTGGGCAATTAAGGAGATAAATCGAAAATGCCGCGGATTTCTTTGGAAGGGAGAAGAAGAGGTAAATGGAGGTCACTGCTTGGTCTCCTGGAAAGGGATCTGTGCGCCGATGGAATGTAGGGGGCTAGGGGTCAAAGACTTAGAGCTATTTGGCCAAGCTCTACGACTAAAATGGCTAGTGAAGCGCGTTAAACACAAGGGGCAGCCGTGGACTCTAGTAAACATGCGGATGCCAGCGGAACTCCAGCTCTTTATGGACACTGCGGCCTCCTTCCGTGTGGGGGATGGAGCGGACACGGATTTCTGGCGGGCAGACTGGCTACCGGTGGGAAGCATTGAAAAAGCTTTTCCGGTGATGTCAACCTACATTGGCCAATCGAACATAACTATGGCACAGGGCTTATTGGCTCATCGTTGGGTGCACGACCTACATGGAAGCCTGTCCAACCAAGCCATAGTGGAGTACCTACAGCTGTGGGATGAATTGCAATAGTTCCAGTTGCAGCCTGGGATGCCGGATGAAGTTTACTGGAAGCCATCGCCTGACAGTCAGTTCTCGTTGGCCTCAGCATACCATATGTTCTTTATGGCTAGAACGTGCCTCACGGTAGGGGACCTAGTCTGGCAGTCCAGGGCACCATTGAGGGTGAAATTCTTCATTTGGCTAGCCATGAGGGGTCGATGTTTGACTGCGGACAACCTACAGAAGAGGGGATGGCCCCATGATGTGCAATGCTCATTGTGTCAAGCTGAGAACGAAGACTGCACACACTTGTTTATCAACTGTGCCTACATCAATCAGGTCTAGATGTTGCTGAAATCCTGGATGGAAGTGTCTTTCCCGCTGCCGGCTGATCTCCACCTTGACATAGTAGATTGGTGGATGAAGGCCAGCCGTTGCTTCCGCTCGAGCTTCAAGAGAGCCTTCGACTCTTTCTTCATGATGGTGTGCTGGCTGGTTTGGAAGGAACGCAATGCCAAGGTTTTTAACTAGCAGTGCCGCACGACGGAACAGCTCTTCAATGGCATTCGCGAGGAGATCATAATCTAGAAAGAGGCGGGGTTTTTCAGATGCTGCACTTGGTGTTTGAGTTGGCTTATTTTTCTGGCTTATAAGCCGCACGTAAAACAAAGAACGTCATTAGCACGTGATTAATTAAGTATTAACTATTAGAAACCTAAAAAATGAATTTATTTGATTTTTTAGAGATACTTTCATATAGAAAATTTTTGTAAAAAACACACCGTTTAGCAGTTCGGGAAACGTGCTCACAAAAAACGAGAAAATAAGCCAACTGAAACAAGTGCTGCCGAACACCACCTAAGTAGCTATTTCATAGCGCAGTAGAGTAGTAGTTTTCTTAGCACCTCGCGCTTGCTGTTTGAGGTCTATGTACCAGATGTGATATTCACTTGAAACCTTGTAACTTCCAATGTAACTATCTCTCCTTATTTTAATAAAATTTGGTCAGCCTCCTTCGGCCAACCCGGCTAAATATTTGGGGATAGATGGGTGTCCAGAAATGATGATAGTTTGGAGTATACTCATATCAGTAGCATCTATCAGACACAACATTGGGGTGTTGTGTTGGAGAAACTTCTGCTCCTCAAACCTTTCCTGTCAAATATGCTTCAAATTTTCAGAGAATGTTTGCGTGACTGCCTCAGCTCACCGACAGCAGGCTGCAGGCCTGTAACGACAGCACAAAACTAATAAAACATTGAATCAATTGCAACATATATGCCCAGATAGAACGGGTATACATGACACGTCAAAACTTGCTCATTGCAGTCGCAGATCTCAATAACGATCACAGATACAGGAGATATATTTGCAAGAAACGTGATGCAGTAAGCCAACTTCATTACACTTTATACATTACACGGTAGGACTACGCAAATGAAAATACAGAAAATGCTACATAGCGATTCCAAGCACAGTTTTATTACAACATTACTAGAAGTTCCAAGTGCTCAATGCAACGCAGCAGTGCATCTGGTGGCTCCGGCGGTAAGGTTTTAAGAACTTCCAAGCAGCTTCTTGATGTCCTTCTGCAATATGCATGAAGCAATCACTGTAAGTGAAGGCAAGGAAGCTTGATGAAATGGCGCTCAGAGTACACCCACTTGGAGCTCGGAACTTACCTCGATGCTGAGTGGAGAAGTAGTTGGCGCGTAGCGCTCCACAACACGCCCCTCTTTGTCAACCAAGAACTTGGAGAAGTTCCATTTGATATTGTCACCGAAAAGACCACCTTTGCTGGACTTCAGAAACTTGTAGATGGGTGCAGTGTTGTCACCATTAACATCAACCTATTAAGATAATGGAAGTTAGAACTCCTAGAGCTCACCTCTCTAAACAATAAAAATCAATTGATCACCACATTATAAACATCCATGATTCTATTGTGTGATAAATGAAAGGATAAAACTGGTATCAGGCTTATCGATCGCATATATCACCCACGAACTGCATAAGAATCGGATAAACACTTCGTGGACTTGATGAATTTCCTTTAAAGTACTACAAATATCTGGAAATACACCACAGGCTACATATGAAAGGGATCACTTTTGGACTGGAATTGATTTCCTTTAAAATATTATAACAGGCTCTGGAAGATGAACATATACTCAAGTTAATTATTATTTCTTTCCGCTTAAAAGATAAATGAAAAAATGCAAGAGGTAGTGGTATATGTGCCCAAATTTACCTTGTCAAAAATTGGATACTCGGCCTTGAAGCGGGTGCAGGCAAATTGGACAATCTCCTCATTAGTGCCAGGTTCCTGTCCACCAAACTGGTTGCATGGGAAAGCAAGGATCTCGAAACCTGTAGTCAAATCAAATTGACAATGACATTAGCAATTGGTTGATCATAAACTCAAAAATGAAAGAACATATGAGTAATTCAGCACACAAAAGAGAGATTCCATAATGAGGGAACAGATGATGAGATGCATCTAACACTCACCCTGGTCCTTGTACTTCTCATACAAC
Source organism: Oryza meyeriana var. granulata (assembly GCA_003991445.1). NCBI lineage: Eukaryota > Viridiplantae > Streptophyta > Magnoliopsida > Poales > Poaceae > Oryza > Oryza meyeriana. Next base: position 14,606 of record RYFJ01004035.1, read on the forward strand.
TGGCTCAGCTCCGTGTAGTTGGAATTGGTCAAGCCACTGCAATAATGACAGAGAGCAACAAGCTTTGTTAATTTGAGGATAATGATATCAATTTATACGTTACTACATCTGCATCTCATTGGTCTTTAAAATTAGTAAAAAAAAAATGGCTATCCTCTAAAGAACATGTATCCCTTAACACATGGAGGACGAGACACAAATAGACAAAGAATTAATGGTATGGCAATCTGCATAAATTTTCCAGTTGGCAAGAGATCAACATCTTTTTGTCCAGCTAAAACCAACTTATCTGCTGACCAGATTTTTTTTCCCCACATATAGATAATCTACATGCAAAGGCTGATCCTCAGGGACAAACACTACCATGGCTCTTTAAAGTTTCATTTAGCGTAGCAATATTTCAAATTTCGATTTGTCTCATATGGCCTAGATAAAAACTTGAATGTGTTCCATATGAAATCATATAAATTCAGCATCTTTACTTTGAAACGGATGGAAGTTTGATCGAAAATATACACTATATTAAGCATCAAATGAGAATATCATTCAGCTTAAGCGCTCGATAACGCAGTACTAGCATTCCAAGGTTTCGCTGTTCATGGAACGTTTCAACATAAAGAGGATAAATAACATTATGCATTTCAGAATAATTTCCAAGGCATAAAAAATTAATCGTAGACATTGGTGGTGAGGGAGTGGTAATAATTGGCACCACTGAGATGCAACATTGACGATGAGGAGAACTTTCCCCTTGTAGGTGCTCAGGTCCACATCTTTGCCACTTGCATCCTGCAAACACCAAAAAGCAGAGTCCTTTAAACATTAGGATCAAAATTCAAGCAGTATAACAGCATGTAGAAAACTTCTAAAGATTTGGGTAAAAAAATCTGCAACTAAAACCAAAATATTGGCTTAAGAAGTCCCAAAAGGGCCGAATGGTAGCAGGATCAGGGAGGCATCATGTGCAAATACTTCCACCCAGAAGGGTATGGGTACAAAGCTTCAGTCTCACTGCTGAAGGGGACCAGAGGGCAGAGGGGTGTCCAAGTTTTGAGGAAGCAGACCTTGACGGTGAAGTCGTGGACGGATGCGGCGGAGGATGCGGCGGCCATGCTGAACAGCGCGAATCCGGCGGCGACCGGACGGACCAGCGGCGAGACGGCGGCGGAGACGCGCGGTGGAGGGGACGCACCAACAGGGCTAGCGAGGATACGGTGGCTGTACCGCTGCGGCGCGGAGGACGTCGACCGGGAGAGGGCGGCGGTTCGGAGGAGCCAGAGGCAAGAGACGAACGGGGCGGGGCGAGACGGCATCGTGGATCGGGGCCGCGCTTTATAGCGGAAGTCGGAGTTGTGCTCGTAATATCTTCCTCCCGTGGTTTTGCCTGTGAAAGCGATGTGCGCAAGTATGGACGGGGTGCCTGCGGCATTGGGCCCAGGTGGGGGCTTCCCGCGCGCCACGTCCCGCGTCGTGGGGCCGCCACGTGTGAACCGAATCCGGGTTGGTCAACGCGCTGAACTCTGCCGTCCGATCGGCATCCGACAGTATATATTGAACTGAAAAAACACGCTTAGAGTTAGAGCAATAAGAGAGCCAACTATGGATGGTGATATTATCTATAGTAAGCATTAGAGTCAATATGTATAATAAAAAAATCTTGTATTTAGTCTAACATAAATATTTTATTATTTTTTAGTCCACCATTTTCTCTTCATATCTCTCTTTCTTCCTCCCCACAATTTCACCTCTCTTTCTTCTTCACAGGTGAGGGTAATGGCCGGCGGACGGCCAGTGCAGACGAGGGCATGGGTGGGGGAGGGCAACGGCGGCAGGCGCCAGCGCGGGCCCATGTCGTCTCTATCCACACGTAGAGTCCGACGACTAATTTGTGGTGGGCTCCCCCTCTCTCTTTCTCTTTCGTTTAGGTCATCAAAAATTCACGTGGAGCTTTTATAATAGTTAATGTACTTGCTCTTAGAACTATTTGCCTGAATCTCCACCATATGATAAAAACGTTTTTTTTAGATAAAACGAGGAGGAGAAGCATAAACCCAGGCATCTTCCCTAGATTTAGCCTCGTAGTCGTAGCCCGTCCCACGAGGCCACGACATTTTCAAAAGTCTTTCGTGATCACTCTGATGAGTGCGTTCAGGTTTTTACGGGCGGCAAGCCGGCAAATGCATAAACGGCTGCGAAATGTGAACAGAACATAATGAGCAGGAGGAGAGAAGTTCTGCATGTTCTAGAAGCGTCTACGCTCATCGTCGTCGTCACGGAACGCGGAACGCCGGCCGCACGTACCGCGGGCTTTCATGCGGTTCACGACACTGCTTACACCGTTTGAATGCCTTATAAACTGAGCTGCTATTTCGTTTTTCGTGATTATAATTTTTAAACTACTAAGCTATACATGTTTTAAAAAACATTCTTAAAAAAAATCAAATAAATATATTTTTTAAATTTTATAATAATTAATAATTAATTAATCATGTACTAATAGTCCTATTTTTCGTGCGGCCATGTAACTTAACCTTCCCAACACTGGCTTACACGCGCTCTTTCCTTGGATAGGAAAAGATGCTGCCATTTGCCAAACTCATCTACATCTACAATTGATTAAAGTTAACTGGATGGTTAGTTGATGGGAATTATAGGGCGGAGAATTTTTCAAGGAAGCACGAGACTAGCTAAGACATAGTATAGGACTAGAAAAGTTTGGTAGTGGCAAAACATGAACAAGTTTTGATGAGTTAGAAAAGGTTTGGTTCAGTTTAGTGATAAAATTATGTGTACATGAGATAAATATGTAGACAGACAGACATGCATTATTAAAACTGGTAGCTAGGATGGACTTTCAAACTTCTGATGGGACCATTTGATTTACCATCTATCTAAAATTTTGACGTTATCAAAGCCACTACATGGAAAACACATGGCAGAGCATCGGAATCACCAATGGTACAGTGGTGAAGCATGAGTATATGACTTCACCAAACAAGACTTAAATTCCGTGTCGATGAATATTATGCACATAAAATTTCATTTCAGTAGGAATTTATCGTGTCTAAGGAGTTGTCGTCCATCTTTGTCTTTTTTTAGCATATGTGTGGATGTTATTCTACTAAATATGAGATATTTCACATACATAAATATATCTCAGCGAAGTACAACGTACTAATTTTTATACGGAAATAAACCTCATACATATGGATAGAGTCCGTAACAGATAAGAAAGGAGTCTACGATAAGAAAAGAAATACGGAGTTCAACTTGGAGCTAAAACTACTTAGATTTGCATCCTAACTTGCCTCTCTAATTCTACTTAGACAAGTGGACATCCGAAACTATAAATACAAGACCCTCATAGGGAAAGGAAACAACACAAGCCAACAGAAACCACATATGTCCAATCTCATCTAGTCGACATTAGAGGAATCCGAAGACAGCTAGCCGCCGACCACCATACCCAAGCTCTACGTCAACATACTCACAGACTAGATTAGAATTTCTTCCTCATACTTCATACTCATGAGATTGATTTAGTGAAAAGCACCAGCCTCCTAACCAAACTATTGATGTTTTGTATCGGCAATAATAATATGGGGCTACTCGTAAGACCTAAACTTGATGGATTGCAAAGGAACACGAAACAATTTATCCTGGTTCAGGCCCTCGAGATGAGGTAATACCCTACTTCCAGCTGTTGTGTATTGTCTTTGAGATTTCTCTGGTGAGATTTTGTTCTCCTGCCCTGAGGGGCTCCCTACCCCTCCTTATATCCTAAAGAGCTGAGGTAACAGTATAGGAATCCCAGTCGAACTCCGACCAAGAGATCTCCTTCTAGGAATACAACGTACCCAATTAGGACTATATCCCTTTTCTTATCGTACAAGGTAATATTCACCGAGTCCTGTTACATCGCTAATTACAGGATTGGGCATATCCTCTGTCCGAGTGGCCAGAAAGGTTTTCATGAGGTACCCGAGGCCCCCTTCGAGATCCTCGACATGTCATCCGGAGTTTGGCCGACGTTGAACTGTAGCACGGTGAAGCTGCGGATTTTGGAGAAGAGGATGATTCTTCAACAAGAAGAGACCATCAACTGACATCCAGCCGAGGGTGAGTCCGTCCCCGCTCCAAACCCGGGTGAAACCGTGGTTTTTTACTTTATTCTTTGACTGCGGTTTAGCTCTTCCGTCTTTCGATTTTCTCTGCCGCCTCGTTGCCTTCTAATAGATTGAACTGGTGAATCTTAACCCCAACTCTATTCTTCAAATTTCTATCTTTGCCACTCTCTGCGAAGTTTTTCTGGGGTTAAGCCCCATTTCAATTTCTTCAGATACCTCTTCTATATTAAGCCTCAGCCATCAAAATCCAAAATCTAAACCATCGGGGAGGCAGGTCTTCAGCTCAGGAATGAGATAAAGAGGGCCTACCTCAATGTCCCCTAAAACCTTTTCTCAAGGGGTGGCACCGAGAGTGGTTCTATTGTTTGAATCTGGAACCCTCTCTCCCCCCTTTCACAGGCAATCCTCCAACTGTCCTGGAAAGCTGGTCCTCCGTGCCATCGCACGAGGAGATAGGGCAGGTCTACCAGCTACTGGAGAAGATCGATCTGCTGAAAGGGAAAGGGTTGACTGGTCTCTGGGTAGCGAGATGTTTCTGAACCGCCGAACCTGACCACTAAAAGCTAGAAGCCACTTCGAATTCGACTATTAGGGCAAGAATGATCTGAGCCAGGAATATCCCGACTTCATTGACAATAACAAGGTCACTGACACTTTGTTGGGCTTCTTTATCAACAGAGTTGTGGAGACCGAAGACGAGAAATGAGCCCCTAAACCCTACTGCAAGGGCAGGCCTCGGCCAAAGGTAACATGCTATGTTGCTGTCAATTTGATATCCATTTGTGATGAATGCCATGAATGTTGTCTAGCTCTGTAGTGTGTAATAAATAATATCCAAACATCTGCAAGACTGCGAAGAGTTTGATTCTGATTCCCAAGACCAGTTGACCGAGGGATCCAGGAAACACCCGGCCAGCCCTTCAGCCACCCAACCCAGCCCCAAAAGGGCTGGAAAAAGACTAGCAACTGACCAGGGCAAAAAGAAGGATGTGCCGAGTAAGGCACCTGGGAGCCTAAGGATCAAGGACATCAGCAGCACCGTCCCCAGGCCTTCCAGCCCCAGGATAACACCGCCGAGTGCCACCACCCTAGTCTCCCGCGTCTGGCATAGCATTGATTGGGCCAACCTCACCTCTACCGACTGCCGTGCCGATAAGCCCGACAGTCGGTAGTTCTCCACCACCGAGCAAGCTATCTAGCCTATCGCTAACTTCCTTCGCCCCCAGCGCACCGGGGTGGAAATTTAAAACTTCCAAGAGGTATGAAAATCTTCAATCTTCAAAGAGACTTGAACATTCTTGCAATATCTTGAAGGTTGTATATTTTCTGCAGGAAGCCGAGTGACGCTGACCCCAAGAGGGCAGTGCCACCAATCCCCGTGGCAAATCCCGGCCCAGCTGAGCCCAAACCAGCCACGCCACAAGCCGAGCCAGAGATCGCCCCAGCCCCTGAAGCTGAGGTAATCCCACCAGCCGAGGCACAAGCGCCAGCCAGCCAGGACGTCATGGTCGAGGCCCCAATCCCCGAGCTCGTCCAAGAAGCCATGCCTCCCGTTGAGCCAAGGCCCAGGACTCCATCACCTCCACTGTCATCATCTTCTGATGAAGGCAATCTCCCTAGGCTCGACGCTCCCCTGCTAGTCTTCCCCCAAACATTTTACTGGGTTACTCCAGAGGGGAAAGCTGAAAGCTTTGACACGACGAGCAAGCAGCCGAGAGAGAAAGGGTGAACCTAATGTATGCCACCATCGCTGCGTCGAGGGGGATCCAGGTACACGGTCAATCTTGCTGTGTTTGCTGATTGGCGATTCCTCAGAGTTTTGCATCCTTGTTGTTTGTTTTGCTTGACTTCGATACTTCTTGAGCAGAAAGTGGTCAATCGGTCGGAGAAAATGGGCCGAGTTCTGTCCGAGCTTGTCACGCCCAGAAATTTAACCAATTTCCAGACTATTTTGTGTATTAAAATCCCTGTCCAGGAATCAAGCCAGGGTACACAAAACGACAAATCAATAAACAGTTCCAAACATAAATAAAGCGTAAATACTTACAGAAGAGGCACTTAGTCCTCACACGGAAGAAAACAGCAGCGGAAAAGCGAAACTAGCGTGACTTCAGCTCCACGCCACAGGCAAGCTCAACTGGGATATAAGCCAAGGTCCACACTTCTGAAAAGGGGGAAAGAGCAAGGCTGAGTACCACCCACCGTACTCAACAAGCCACACCAATGATGCATTTGTGCACGGGATTTCAAAGGGAGGCTGGTGGCTCATTTGCGTAAAAGCAGTTGTAAACAGTAGTAGTTCGTAAACAGTAAAATGTTGATAAATTTAACAAGATTAATTTTCCACCGATTAACGTTACACCACGTTAACCAGGCCCAACCATTCCCAACTGATTGACGCTAAACCACGTCACCAGTCTCCACTGATGAACGCTATACCACGTTCACCAGACACCTCCGGGTACCGTTAACCACGTTACCCGGACTCCACTGATTAACGCTACACCACGTTAACCAGTCACCACCGACCCAACGTATCACGCTGACCAGCTTTCCCGACCAACGCTAACCACGTTGCCAGGCCGCGCTGATGGAAGTTACACCACGACACCAGGCGAAACTGATGAGAGTTAAACCACACTCACCAGTCTCCACCGACTAGCGTTACACCACGCTAACCGGTCACCCCCGGTCAGCTCAACCACGCCGACCGGACACACACCTTCCACAACACCCAGTTTGATAAAACCAGATTAATTATCTAGGGTGAGACTAATCACGGTGAGTCTTGGCCAATGTGCCCATTACCGCGGGCGCGGCTATTCGAATAGTTTTACTCTGATCAGAGGTGTACAACTGTACCCACAAGACACAGCCCCACACACGTTCCCGTGTGCCAGTACAATACCACGATGTCCGTGCGAGGCTGTGACAGGACCGTTCACGCAACCCTCCCTAACCATCCACACCACGCTGAGGTTGCACCTGCCGACAGGGCACGCCATATTGGCCAGGCTACCCCTTGCGCCACGGTGAATCCGGCAGCCGATCAACCCTACCCCGGGCCGACCCAACTCCATCACGCCCACCCTCTTCTTCGGTGCCTAGGAGAGGGAGAAGAAACGCTTCAAGCCCAGCCGTTGCCCACGCTGCTTGTGGCAAGTACGGGAAGTTGCCCAAAGTGGTTCCCGCGAACCGGTCCTTAATTGCCATGGGTGTGACAATCAAAACCATACACCCACAGCCCACCATTTAGGGTCAAAATTTTAGTAATTTAACAACAGCCTATCCAAGGTTCCATTTTTCCGACATTGAGTCGAATCATATAAAAAGATAATATTTAATTCCCAGGTGAGCTATATTGCTAAGCATGGCTAAGCAGGTCCTATCTCTAGCCAGGTCCTCCAATGGGACCTAAGCTAGTCAAATTATCACCCAAGGTTATCAAAGAATGGATAACAAATGAACCGGGTCTCAGGTATGTGGATAGGTTATTCCATATTCCATGTAATTGGCAAAACATGCAATTTATTTATAAATCGTAAAATATTTCACAAAGTAGGTTCAACATGCTCAAGGATGAATGTGTGACTTGCCTTGCAACCAAACATCTTCGATCGCTCGTCCGAACTCTTCCGTAGACTCCGCAAAACGATAAAAAGCCTAAGAAACTCCAAATAAACAGTACATAAAAATTATACAAACAAGTAGATTATAATTTTAGATGAAATTAGGAAGAAGAACGGGTCAATTCGGAGTTCGGACGGGAAAGATATGGCTTTTGGAAGATTGAATTCGGAATACATCCGAAATGGATTGAAAAAGAATATTCTCAAGAATATTCTCTCGGGATTACACTAAAATAATTATTTTTGGCACTGGAGAAAGAGAGTGAGGCCTACTGTCATGGACACAGATCCTGTGGACTAGGTTCATAGAGGGGAAAAGGTGAGGCGGTGGACTGGACTGATGTGTTTGCCTCACGGACAAGGAAACGATGTCATGACTGAGGTGGATGCCGATGTGGCACGAAAGGTGAGATGGTGATGAGGTAATCGATGGCGAGGAATCAGGGCTGAGGTGGCAGATGAGATGGTCTGGCTAGGATTGACGTGACGATTGGATTTAGACGTGTGGAGGTTGACTGGATTTAGGGAGGTCCAATGACCCAAATTGGACTCGAAAGGATCGGACGGATGAGATCCGATCAACGGTTTAATGAAGATTGGATGATTTGGAGACATATACGCCGGGATCACAAGGGAGGGGGAGACGGCTAGGGTCTATGCAACAGTGACACGCCGAGGGGCCAAAACGAGCTCGGCCGTCTAAGGCGCAGCACAGGAGACACGCCAGCGCAGCGGCCGGGGAGAGCGACGACGACGGTAGCTGATTGACGATGGCACGGTAGCGATGTGTCGCGAGCCGAGACCGAGGAGAGACGAGAAATGCGATGACGACGACGGCTCAAGACGGCGACGCAGTGCAGCGAGGGAGGATGGCGACGATGGACGGCCGCCGAATTAGGGGAGGGGAACAGGTGCGGTGTAGATGGCAACGGTAATGCCGCGACGGCGATGGGGAAAGGACAGAGGTGCCAGTGCTGAGGACGGCGAGACCCGGCGACGGCTGGCGGATTAGGGAAGGAAGACAAGGACCGACACCGAAGGAGTGCTCACCGGGCGGGCTGTTGGGCGGTGCGGCAGGCCGCTCGGGGCGAGGGCGACGCGTGCAGGAGATGGGGCGGTAGCGCTGGATGCGGACGGCGGCGACGACGGATGGAAGAGAGGCGGCGACGCTGGTCCAGCGGTGGCAGGCGGCGAAGCCGGCGGAGAAAAGACGACGACGACTAGGAGAAGGAGCAGGGGAGGAACTTCGGCCGTGGCTCACCAACGGCGGCGTGGCACTGAGGACGATGTCATCCGGCGACGGCCTGGGGAACAGGACGACGGCGGCGATGGTCTGAGGCGGGGGCGGTGGTAGCGCGACAGGAAGGATGCAGCGATGACGGTGACAAGACAGCGACGGGAAGAGGAGTTGGGCACCGGGGACAAACGACAACAGCGACAACCAACAAAAGGAGGGCAGGCAGGGAGGCGTGGTGCTCACCAGTGGCGGGCGAAAACGACGACGCCGACGGCAGCGACGATGACCTTCGATGGCTACGGGCCGTGGTGGCCGGGGTGAGGAGCAGCGGAGGCGGCGGCTGGAGGCGCAGAAGACGACGACGAGGTTGACGACGCAGAGACCGTCAGTTGGAGAGCAGGCGACGGCAACGGTGGCTCAGGCAGAGCCGGGCGGCGCAGCACGGCCCAAAGGGCTGTAGACGCCGGCGGTGACGACTGGAGGCGCGGCCGGCCGAGGCAGGCGACGGGAGCAGCAGAGGGGCGGCGACGACGGCAGGGAGGAGGCACAGGCGACGGCGCACCGGCGGTGACGGCCGGGGCGAGGAGCAGGGCGGCGGCTTCGGCGTGCAGGGGCAGGAAGCGGCGCGGCAGAGAGCCGGCGACGCTGCGTGTGGCGAGGAGGCACAGGCGACGGCGGCTTTTGAGGGAAAAACAGGAGAGGGAGTGGGAAGTGGATGGCGACATCGGCTCGTGCGGTTATGGCGGCGTCGTGGGGGCGTGTGGCGCGACGTGCCGAAAAACGCGGCGGCAGGCAGTTGCGGGGCAGCGGACCGAGTCCGGGGCGGCACTCGGCGGGCGAGCTCGGCGCGGAGGCCGGGGCGGCGCGGGCTGGCGCAGGCCGGGCCGGGGCGGCACAGGCCGGGCGAGCGAGGCCGAGGCCGGGGCGGCACAGGCGACGGCGGCGGCTCGGTTTGCTACAGGCCTGAGCAGAGAGAGAAACAGAAGAGATGAACAAGAGGGAGGAAACAGACTTTGAGAAAAATAAAAGGAGAGACGGAAGATGAAGAAAAAATAAAGAAAAGAGAAAAGGTGGGGATTTTGGGGATTTTTCTGGAATTCTAAATTTAGAATTTAAATTCAGAATTTCAAGAAGTATTAGGAATATCGGAAATTGGGGGGGAGATTGTTTGGAATTTTGGAGGGTCGCGAATGTTGGCGTATATATATATATGGAAAATCAAAAGCGTCGAAACACCTTTGGGACTGAAATATTTTTTTCGGAATCAAGGAAATTCGCCGGAATTTTTGGAACTCTCAAAGCATAAGAATATTTCGGGAATTTTGAGAATATTGGAATGGGGAATATTTTGGGAGTCGAGGACGGAGGAGGAAATAGTTTAGGAAACATGCGATCGATTGAAATATCGGTGTATTTTGAGAATTGGAACGTTGAGGAGGTTTTAGGGTTCCGGGAGCGACACAAAACCCTAGAAGACAAAGGATGTCAGAGTTCACGATGAACGGGGAGAGTTCAAAGGACTGAACCGAAATGACCCGGATAGGAGAAAAGATAGGGATTTTATTATAGATTTATCTAATTATAGAAATAATCTTTGTCCTATTAAATTTAATTCTGGAGCTCCGAAAATTCCAAGGAAATTTCAGAGAGTTTATTAAATCGTGGGGAATTTACCAGAAATAAATACCACCATGAAACACATAGAGTTTTATCATCATAAATACTTAAACGCTTAAAATATTCCGACCAAAACCCCAGGAATATAAAAGCATCCAAGCATTTATTTAAAATTTAAACTTGGGATTTTTAATATTGGAAATTTCAAAATTTTATTCAAACGCGTTTCTCAAACAAATTTTTTTTAGCGTATTCTTGTATTTCAATTTACCCCAAAAACAATTTTTAATTAAAGTGATTTTTAGGGCGTGACAGAGCTCATCCCTCAGTTTACTCAACTTCAACAGCTCCAAACTACCAAAGAAAACCTGGAGAGATCCAGCAAGGAGAAGAAGTGGCTGAAGGGATCAGTGGACAAGCTCAGGGACGAGAACTAGGCTCAGGCAGGGACCATCAGGAGTAAGTTCCCCTTTTGCCCAAGTGACCTCAGACGAATCTTTCTGTATTGTTGATCACTGACTCTATTTGGCTGTAGCTCTTGAGACAAACCTCAATAACCAGTCCTTGGAAATAAAACGCCTGAAGAAGGAGCTAAAAGAGCTCGAGAAGGTGAAGTCCAAGGTGGACACCGACTATGCGAGTAATTCTCTTGACTGTCTGTGTACTCGGCTGGCTTGGTTGTCGTGATATTTCTGATGTCTTTGCCTCTGTGTGAGCAGCCTTCAAAGCCAATACGCAGATCCAGTTTGGCGCCTTCGCAGAAGAAATCAAGGTGATCAAAGAATCACGGCAAATCATTGTCGATTCAGCGAAGACCTTGTTGGACATCATGCAGCCGACCATTGCCGGTCCCAGCTTCAACTAAATTGCCCAGGTGGCGCAGCATCTCAAGAAAGCCCTAGGAGTCCTGAAGAAGTACTCAAATGAGCGCGTCGCCGTAGGGATTGCCTAGGCACTAGCCATGACCAAGTCTCTCTATCCTTGGGTAGATATCGAGGCGATTGGCGAAGGCTTTGCTAAGGGCACTACCCCGGAGCAGGGCTTGGAGCTGATCAGTTGGGTAAGGCCGACTGCTGAAGTCATAACTGAAGATCTGCCAATGTAAACAAAAATTATTATGTAGTTGGTGTTCATCAGAAACAATATGTGAATATTGTAAATATTTTTGCTATTTTTCGTTAAGTCTTGTCGAGTACTTGCTGCTTCTAAGCCATCATTAGTTTTACACGACTAGATAGTTTACACCGAGTGAACTGAGATTAACATAATGAAAATCGTTGACCTCTCAGGACTATACTCGGGAGAACTTAACATAGTTGTTGTAAAGTTTCATGACTTAGATAAAACAAGCTTAGATTTTATTAACGACAACAGACATGTATTAACATGTAGCCCCCGACTCACTACTCGGTTAGAACAAGCGACGTAGTGAGTCAAAGTAACTAACTTTATGTGTACAGAAGGAGTACAAAACTCAGGTATAGAAAGGACGTAGTTGTTCTATGTTGCATGAGTTGTTGATTAGGACGTCGTCTCCTGTCTTCAGTCGGTAGGCGCCCGGATGTGTCACCTCAGCGAGAATGAACGGCCCCTCCCAAAAGGGAGATAATTTATGCCTGTCTTTGATGGTTTGGATTTTTCTCAAAACGAGATCTTCCACCGAAAAGGCGCGGCCACGAACATTCTGACTGTGATAACGATGGAGGTCTTGAAGATACCTTACCGACTGGATGGTTGCGATATCCCTTACTTCCTTCAACTGATCTAGTTCGACCAGTTGGTCTTCAGTTGATTTTGCATCTGAGTGAGCCCGTACTCATGGTGAGCCGAACTCCAACTCAGTTAGTAACACAACCTCAACACCATAGACTAGGAAAAAAGGGGATTGCCCTGTTACACGACTAACCGTGGTTCTTAAAGACCAGAGAATAGATGGAAGCACTTGCACCCACCGCCCTGCACATGGTTGTAGTCGGTCGAACACCATAGTTTTGATACATTGTAAGACCATGCCATTGGCACGCTCAACCTGCCCATTGCTTCGTGGGTGTGTCACAGAAGCATAACAGATATTGATGCCGAAGTCGTCACAGAAATCTTGAAAAACGCCGCCAGTGAACTGAGTGCCGTTGTCCGTTATAATGCGGTTGAGAACTCCAAATCGATATATAATACTCATGATGAAGTCCTTTGCCCTTGTCGCTGTTATGGTAGCAACGGGTTTTGCCTCGATCCATTTGTGAATTTGTCCACTGCAACGAACAAATGTGTGAACCCCCTGGCGCTCTTTTGAACGACCCGACCATGTCAAGCCCCTAAACTGCAAAGGGCCAAGAGATTGGAATTGTTTATAGTTCTTGAGCTGGAAGATGTGTTTGCTGGGCGAAAAACTGGCATCCCTCACATATCCAAACTATGTCTTTAGCATCAATAACCGTAGTCGGCCAGAAGAAACCTTATCTGCAAGCCTTTCCGACTAACGTCCTTGATGTAGCATGGTTGCCATAAATGCTCGAGTGGATGGACTGCAGTATCTGCTTGCCCTCCTCAGGTGTGACTCAGCGCATGAGGACTCCAAATGCGCTTCTATGATAAAAGTCTTCACCGGCTATGAGGAAATTTTTTCTTCGACGTTTGATCCGCTCGGCCTCATTGCGATCTTCTGGGAGCTTGTCTTCTAGGAGGAACTTGATGATTGGAGTCCGACAATCTTGAAAGATGATTAGTACTTTATTTGTTGCCAAGGTAGGTTCAGCCCTCGACTGCTCGAGTACTGGTTTTTTCTTGACTGACGGCTCCAACAGTTGCTCGACAAAGATTCCAGTCAGGACTACTTCTCGTTTGGATCCCATGTTGGCTAACTTGTCTGCAGCTTCGTTATATTGGCGCAGTACATGTGTATTCTCCAGCCCGTCGAACTTGTTTTCTAGCTTACGTACCTCCTGATAGTAAGCCACCATATTGTCGTCCAGACAAATCCAGTCTTTTATGACCTGGTTGACCATGAGTTGGGAATCCTTGCGCACTACCAGTCGGCGAATGCCAGGTGATATAGCGATGTGGAGCCCGTGGATGAGTGCCTCGTACTCGGCGACGTTGTGGGATGCTGGGAAGTGTATCTGAAGGACGTATTGTAATTTTTCTCCAGTGGGTAACGTCAGGACGACGCCAGCCCCTGCTCCACTAATCCGTAGAGAACCATCGTAATACATCGTCTAGTATTCTAACTTGTCCATTGGTGTAGCCGTCTGAACCTCCGTCCACTCGGCTACGAAGTCGGCAAGTACTTGTGACTTGATTGCTATCCGAGGTTGAAAGACAATGTCAAATGCCATCAGCTCGAGCGCCTATTTAGTGATTCTGCCAGTGGCCTTGTGATTGTGCAGGACGTTCTCGAGTGGATACGATGTGACGTTTGTGACTTGATGCAACTGGAAATAGTGTACCAACTTTCGGACAGTGATGAGTAAGCCATAGACAAGCTTCTAGACTTGGGATATCTTATCTTGGAGTCAGCTAGGACTTCGCTGGCGAAGTAGACTGGCCTCTGTACTTTTTGTATGTGCCCAGGCTCTATCCGCTCTACGACCAACACCATGCTGACTATCAAAGAGGTTGCCGCCAGATACATCATGAGTGGTTCTTGGGGCATAGGTGATGCCAACATGGGTGGTGATCTGAGATACTTCTTGAAGTCTTCGAAAGCTTGTTGGGCTTCTGGTGTCCATTGGAAATTGTCGACTTTCTTTAGTAATTTGAAAAGGGGCATGCCCCGTTCGCCGAGTCAGGAAACAAATCGGCTGAATACCGCCATGCAACCAGTCAGCTTCTGTATGTCCTTCTGGCTAGTCGGGGGTGCCATGTTCATGATAGCGTTGGCTTTCTCTGGATTAGCCTCGACGCCTCACTGTGATATGATGAAGCCAAGTAATTTTTCCGAAGGTACTCTGAAAACACACTTTTCCAGATTTAACTTCATTTTGAATCTCTAAAGGCTTTGAAAAGTTTCTTCTAAGTTGACGATGAGATCTTCCTTGACTTTGGTCTTGATTACCACATCATCGACATATACCTCCACATTGCGCCCGAGTTGAGTGTGAAGACACCGTTGGATAGTGCGTTGATATGTTGCGCTAGCGTTTTTCAACCCAAACGGTATAGTGACATAGCAGTATGCACCAAATGGCGTGATAAAAGAAGTCTTTAGGCAGTCCTCCTCCTTTAGGTTGATTTGATGATATCCCGAGTAACAGTCAAGAAAACTGAGCCATTCGTACCCCGCCGTGGAGTCAACCACCTGATCTATCCTAGGTAGACCAAATGGATCTTTCGGGCACGCCTTGTTTAAGTCGGTATAGTCGACGCACATACACCATTTACCGTTCTTCTTCTGGACCAGGACTAGGTTGCCAGCCAATCCGGGTGATAGACCTCTTTGATGAACCCGGCTGTAAGTTTGGTTATCTCCTCCTGAATAGCATCTTTGTGGTCTTGTGCGAAGCGCCGCAGTCGTTGTTTGACTGGTTTGGCGTCCGGCTTGATGTTGAGGGAATACTCGATCACCTCCCTTGGTACACCAGGCATGTCGAAAGGTTTTCAAGAAAATATATCATTATTCGCCTAGAAGAAGGTAACGAGCGCGTCTTCCTATTTGGGGTCAAGTCCGGTCCCGACAAGCGCAGTCTTTGTGGGATCGAAAGGATCCAGGGGGATCTTCTTCGTCTCTGAATCCGCTAAAATTCGTGACTTTGCTGCTTTCCTTGCCGGAACTTGATCTCCTCGATTGCGGGTATTGCAACTAATCGGATATTGTTTCGTCCGACTACTGCCTCTTGAGACTGGACCAACTCGCAGCTCTCCTTGTCGTAGGTGAAGGCTTTCTTAACGTCACTGCGCAAGAAAAGTACTCCTGCTGGTCTTAGCATCTTAAGTACCATGTATGTGTAATGGGGCACCGCCATAAACTTGGCTAGTGTTGGTCGTCTGAGTATGGCTTGATACGTGGTCTCGAAGTCAGCAAGCTCAAAGCAGATATTCTCAGTACGAAAATTCTCCCGCGTGCCAAAAGTTACTGGCAGAGTGATCTGTCCGAGTGGAGTGGAAGAGAGGCTAGGGATTACCCCGTGGAAGAGAGCAGTACTCGGTCGTAGCTCGGATCAAGGGATCTTCATCTCGTCGAGCATTTTGGTGAACAATATGTTGAGAGCGCTTCCTCCATCGATGAGAACCTTCCTCAACTTGATACTCCTGATGACCGGATCTAAGACGAGTGGATAACGCCCTGGATGCGTGACTCAATCGGGGTGATCTGCGCAGTCGAATGTGATTGCCGTCTCTGACTAGTGCAGATATTGAGGACATCTGTCGAGACCGAGTTGACTTCTCGAGCTATTAGCTTTTGTTTTCTCTTGGACTCGTATGCAGACGGTCCTCCGAAGATGTGATTGAGCACAGCCTGGAGGTCTTGGTAGTCGCTGGCTGGGCCCGAATCTAGCTTGTCCTTGTCTTTGGCATCACCAGATACTGATGTTTGCTTCGAAGCGAACTTCTTGAGCATAAAGCAGTTCTTAGCCGCGCGCTTTCCCTTTGGGTGGAAAGGGCATGGCCCATTCATGACTTACTGGTAGTCGTCCGTCCTTGAGGTTCGTGGCCAACTGCGCTCCACAGCTACCACGACGTTGTCCGACTTGCGCTTGCGATTGCCAGACTTAGTCGGGGCTGTGTCATCCTTGTCTTTCTTGTCCTTCTGTCGGGTCTCTTTCTTGTCGTCCAGGGCCTCAGCGACCACATTGGCCGAATCAGTGTATTTGTTGGCCATATCAAATAGAGTTTTGACAGAAGTCGGAGGCTTTGGAGTGAACTTGGCGATGAATGGGGTGTCTTTAACTCCCTTGCGGAAGGCGGCGATGACGACCTCGTCCTTGATCTTTGGGATCGAGTTCCTCTTCTCAGAAAACCTCTTGATGAAATCGCAGAGAGACTCATTCTTCCTTTGATGGTATTGATATAAGTCATACTCAGAAGAAGGCCTCTCATATGTTCCTTCGAAATTTGCAATGAAGCGTTCTCGGATTTCTCCCCAGGAGCCGATTGACCGCCTAGGTAGTCCTTTTAGCCATGTCCTCGCCGAGTCGGCTAGGGCGACTAGGAGGCAGTTAGCCATGGCTTTGTGGTCGCCTTCGACTGCGCGGATCGCCAGAGTGTAAACTGTGAGCCAGGACTCTGGATTGGTCTTCCCATCGTATTTTTCAATTCCAGTCGGCTTGAAGCCAGATAGCCAGTCGACTTGTTGTAGTTTATGGGTGAACGCCGGTACTCTGTCATCCAGGTGAGGGCTCTGACTCCGACTGTGGCGATGAAACCGCTCATGGTGGAGGCCGAAGCGCTCGTTCTCGTCCTCCAGTTGGCGGCGCTCGTCTTCCTCACGTTCCCGTCGTCGAGCGTTGATGTCTTGCCGGAGATCGCGCCGTAGTCGACCCCGGGCGTCCTGGTTATTATGGCGGTCATCCTGTTGTCGCCACTGTCGATCATCGTTTTGATTGCCGAGTGACGTATGGCATGACTCTAAGCGTGGCTGACTAGAGCCAGCTGCCCGGCGTCGTGCTGAGGCAGATGAGATCACCGTATCAGAAGCCGTCATGTTGGACGGTATGAGTGTGTCTCCCGACTGTTGCTGCTGCTGGCATGCTGCAAAGGTAATCATGGCCTTGATCCTTGCAATCGTCGGGGTGGCCTGGTGATCAGGCCCGAACTGCGGAGTGTCCAATAAGGTGGCAGCGGCCACGACGTTCTGTTGTAGGGTCAAAGACGTCATGGTCACCGACTCAGGTTTGGAGGATCTCCTGTCGAGCATTGTGCCCAGCCTTGCGTAGATTGTCATTACGTGCGTCGCGCTCGGCTTGTAGACGTTGTGCTTCTTCCTCCTGTTGTTCACGCAGTCGGCGAGCCTCCTCCTCTTGCTGATCGCATAGTCGGCGTGCATCTTGAGTGGGAGTTGAGCTCTTGGACGCCATGAAGATTTCACGTGGCAGAGAAAAGCTTGCCGAACTGCTGTCCGACTGAGAGTCGGAATCAAAGTAGTTGAGGGGGGTAATTACGACTCCATCTTCCCTAGATCCAATCTCGAGCTGCTCTGGGCCATATCCGAGTTGAACTCCAGGGGATCGAGTCTACCGCATTAGATGTTGATTAAAGTTATCCGCGGCATTGCCAAGTCCGAACGGGAGGTTGACGATCTCCTCCTCTCTTAGCCCGGACTCGGTCGGCTCGAGGCCAAGTCCGAGTCGAACACCGAAAGAAAGAGTTGTCCCTGGACTCAGACATCTTAGGGATCACTGCAGCATGTCGCCAAAGATTGCTGCAGCGTTGAGTAGGCTGACTGGCGTGGAGTCGGCTTGGTGTCTGGCCGATCGGATCAAATCTAAGTCGGACAGGGTGAGGTCGCCAAACTTGTCGGCCATAAAGTTGAAGCTCCCGAAGCTAATCGTTTGCCCGGGGAAGAACTTGATGCCGTCGACTCTTGTGGTTGAATCCATCAGGCTTGTCGAAGATGATCTCGCTGATGCCCCTACCGGGTGCGCCAATTGTCGATGTTTTGTATCGACAATAATAATATGGGGCTATTCATGAGACCTAAACTTGATGGATTATAAAGAAACACGAAACAATTTATCCTGGTTCAGGCCCTCGAGGTGAGGTAATACCCTACTTCCAGCTGTTGTGTATTGCCTTTAAGATTTCTCTAGTGAGATTCTGTTCTCCTACCCTGAGGGGCTCCCTACCCCTCCTTATATACTAAAGAGGTGAGGTTATAGGATAGGAATCCTAGTCGGACTCCGACCAAAGGATCTCCTTCTAGGAATACAATATACCCGACTAGGACTATATCCCTTTTCTTATCGTACAAGGTAATATTTACCGAGTCCTGTTGCATCCCTAATTACAGGATTGGGTCTATCCTCTGTCCGAGTGGCCAGAAAGGTTCTTATAAGGTACCCAGGGCTCATGACGTCCACACAAACAGGAGTAGGGTTATTACCTCCAAGGGACACAAACCTATATAAAAATCACTGTCTCCTTGCATCTTCGTTTGTATCTTCATATCAGTCTTACCCTATGTCCTTCAAATACACCGTATATATATATATAGATACTACGGTCGAGTACCAATACATCGACAGGGAGATGCCTTCGTGAGCATGAGTGTGCGTAAAGGTGTGTGCGTGTCACAGCCCGATTTTTCGGGAATTAAATAAATTAATTAATAATGGATCTTCCAGAATTTATATTAAATTGTAAAGTAAATTAATTAAGTAAAGTAAAAATAGGAAATAAAAATTTCTTTAATAAATCAAAGTTGAATTAATTTTTAATAAATTCATTGTGTGTAAATAACCTCTCTGAAATTCTCTCGGATTTTTCAGAGCTCCAGAATTAATTTTAAGAATACAAAGATGATTTCAATAATTATTTAAATAAAATTCTTTTCCTTTTCTCAGGTCATCCTTGGTCCAATCTCTTGGTACCTTTCTCATCTACCCGGACTCGGGCTATCGTTCCTGAATCTCTAATTTCCTGAAAAGTTCGATTTCGAAAAATCCCCCAAAATTTCAAATTCCTAAGGTTCGGAATTAATTCCAAAGGAAATTCCACTCTCTCAAAATCAATCTAATTCCTTTGAACTGAATTCCAATCCCGAAGATATTCCGAACTTTTACCCAATTTCTAATCTTCGTAAAATATTCTCATTTCTTTTCGATTCCCAAAACTATATACATATGTATATCTCGATATTCGGAACATTCCAGAATCCCGAATATTTCCACAAATTCCAACGTTCCAAAATATTCCTTTGATTCTCTAAAATCCTCCTAAAATTCCAAATTTCCCCAAATTGGTATATTTCCAGAAAACCCCCTCTATTTCCTCCTTTTCCTTTTTCCCTTTTCTCATTTTCCTTTTTTTTCTCCTCCTTCCTTCTTCTTCCTCATTCTCCTTTCCTCGTATCTCTCTTCGACCTGGACCCCGAGGCCACCTGAGCTCCTCGGCCCGGCCCCTAGCTCGCGCCTCTCTCTCCTTGGCCTCGAGCCCAGCCTACACCAGCTCCTCCCCGTCCCACAGCCACCGCCCAGCCGGCCCGCACCGCCGCCTCGCCCCGAGCCACGCGCAACCGCTGCCGCTCTTCTCGACGCCCGCCGCCATCCCCGCCGTCCTGGTCTCTCCCTCTCTCTTTCTCCCTATAAGTAGCGCCACGGCCGCCGCCTCCTGCTCCCGTTTTCCCAAGCCCTAGCCGACGCCACTGCACCGCCACCACCCTGCATCCCGCGCGCCGCCCCCTATCAGCCTATCTGTGCCATCCTCACCTCAAGCCATGCCCCCCATGTGTCACGTCGTCGCCGCCGTTCGGACGTCACCGCCGACATCGCCTTCACCACCGTGGTGAGCACTTCCCCCATCCCGGCGCCTCGTCCCCCTTCTCCTGCTCGGCATCGTCATCGTCATCCTCTTTCCCAAACTGGCGCTCCGACTCCTCTCTCCAATCCGCCGGGTGTCGCCACTGCGCCGTGGGACCGTGGTCGTCGTCGCCCCAGCACCGCGCCGCCATCCCCGTCCCCCCCCCCCCCCCCCCCCCCCAAGTTGCCCTCGCCGCTAGTTCTTTTCCCCGCCCAACCCCGTCGCGCCGCCGCGCCATGCCGGGCGCGTGAACTCGCGGCTTCTTGCGACCCGCCTAGAGTGCTCATACATACCTTCGGTTCCAAGAGCTTGTTCGCACAGTGAATAAACGTCGGGTTGAAGGGGGCAGTCAGCTGGCAGCTTCTTGGCCACCTGTCCCCCTGCTCGTGGGGAATCCGCTCCTGGGGCGTCGCTCTGCTGCGTCTTGTCCCTGGGTATGCCAACATGTGGGCACCATTGACAGCTCCCCTCCTCAGTGACTGACAGATGGACCCTGCACACAGATCTTCGAGAAATCCGAGCCATCCGATCTATATAATCCCGATCAATCTAGGCCTTTGGATCTCTATCAAACTTGAATTAATCCTAGCCATCCATCTCAAGCCGATTAGATTTGAGCCGTCGGACCTCCTTAATCCTCCCGATGGTGCCACGTCAGCCCCAAAAGCCACGTCATCAATCCACCCGGCCACCATATCAGTCCCTCTGCTCATGTGGAAGCCACGTGGTAGTCCACCTCACAGGAGTCCGCCACAGCCATCCATCCCTTGGTCCATGCATCTAGTCCACAGGATCTGTGTCCATGACAGTGGATCCCACCTGTCAGCTCCCCTAAAAGTATTTTATTTTAATTCGAAATTCTAGTTAATATTCTAAGAATATTCCTTTCCTTTTTCTTTTCAAATTTTCTCTAAATTCGAACTTCCGAAGGCCATAACTTTTTCGTCCGAACTCCGATTCAACCCGTTCTTCTTCCTAAATTCATCTAAAATCATTATATACCTATTTATGTACTTTGTATATACTATTTATTTGGAATTTCTTAGGATTTTTTCTTATTTTACGTGTAGTTCGTCGTTTCTGCCGTTTTGGAGGATCACCAGGTTCGCGGAAGAGTTCGAAAGATCGGCGGAAGGCTTTCCTATTGCAATGCAAGTCACAAGACAATCCCCTTGAGCATGTTGATCCTATTTGTGAAAACTATTTTATTTTAACGTTATTGCATGCAATGTTTTGGAATATCATTTATTTACGGGTATTTATTATTATCCCAATATTCTTTGATTATGGCCATGAATTGATATTGATACCTTTACTTTGATACCATGTGTCGGAGGGTGAGTCCTCGACTGCCGGAAGTCCGGAGACCCCCCTTTGAGATTCGGCCAGGGGAGTAGTTCTCAGGCGAATGCGGCGTCCGGTGTAGGAGAAAGATCGATCGGTGGACGATGGCACGCAAAGAAGACAGGAGGAAGTAGACAGGTTCGGGCTGCACGGAGGCGTAATACCCTACTCCTGTGTGTTTGGCTATATGGGAGAATGTGGCTTTTGATCTTACAAGGTGCACCCGGGGAGCTCGGGAGCTAACCCGGGTACTCAGAGCCTGCTCGGGCCCTTGCCCTCAGCTGTGAACCCGAGACCGAGAGAGAGAGTCAGAGTCCCGAGTGTGCTAATGCCCAAGCTTCTTCTGCCCAAGCTCAAGCTCTGCCGAAGCTGAAGCCTCCTTTCTAGAATGTGGCATGGATCCTCCTTTTATCGTCAAGGGGAGTCCACAGTGCCAATATACATGAGAGGGCTAGGTATGGGCTGTCTTATCGCCGTCTTGTCGCACACGTCCGCCTGCTGCCGCCTGCAGCGCCCACGTCCTGGACACGTCCGCCTGCTGAGCCATGCCGGAGTTGGTATGCAGCGGGCGGTGGAGTCGTGAGGATGTGACGGGATGTGATGGAGCACGCTGCCGAAGTCAAGAGTCTCTGACTGCTTGGACTTCGGCGCACGCCCTTGCCACCGAAGCCAGAAGGCTTCTGACAGCAGTCGGGTGTCCACGGGGGGGGGGGGGGGGGCATCACAAGGCGCCCACGCGTGGCAGAGCTGGTGACAGGGGCGACGCGCCCCGTCGCCTCGCCATTAATGCGAGTAGTTGGTAGTTGGTCCGCTGAGTTCTTCGAGTCAATCGGCCCCCGGGGCCAAGGCGATCGGCGCCAGGACCGGGGCGATCCGAGAGGATCGGCACCCGGGCAGTCGGCAGTCGGCCTTGGGACCGGGCATCGACACCCGGGACCGGGGGATCGGCGCCCGGGACCGGGGTATCGGCACTCGGGTCCGGGGCAATATGATGGCGCCCCAGGGGCGAGGCCCGGGGCCGATGACGAGATGGCGCCCGGGAGCGAGGCCCCGGGCCGATGGCGATGCCGCCCCGGGGCCGAGGCCGATGGAGATGGCACCCCGGGGGCGAGGCCCGGGGCCGGTGGTGCCCCGGGGCCGAGCAAGATGCCGCCTAGGTCCGGGCGGTGCTCGGCCCCGGGCACTCAGCGGGACGACGACTGTAGCTGGCCGTCTCTTGTGCAGGATGTAGACTCCGGAGTATTTGTCGCGGCCGAAGACCCTCGCGTCCCCGGGGACTGGGGGACCCCCAGTCCCATTTCGCCGACACCATGGGTAATTAATATTGACTAGCTGGATATCTATTTAATGGTCTAGCTGGATTATTTAGGTTCTGCTTAGTTAATGCCTAGAAAATTTAGCGTCATTTTATGTGGAAAAAACTATTGATTCATTTATGAGTAATTGATGATTAATGGTTATTGTTTCATGACAGTTGGTCGTGGTTGGTTAATTAAGCTTGCCAACTAAAATTTTACTGATGGTGGGTTGTGAGCACATGAAATTATGATATTGCTAGTAGTGCTTATGACAATTAAGGACCAGTTCACGAACTACTTGTTGCGAAGCAATACTCGTACCAACCACAAACTAGAATGGATAATAGCGGGATTTGAAGTGTGCCGAGTTCAATAGAAGGCACCAGGGCTTTGTTTGTGGCTAATATAAGCCCACACATGGCAGTTGTCAATAAGTCTATGAGTTCGGACGTCGAGCTGTCTTGTGAGAAGGCACTTGATCTCCCCTACCGGAGACCAGAGGCTTGGCGGGAGACTCTCCTATTTGTGCGATTTACATGAATAATCTTGTCACAATTCTTTTCTGAGATACCGTGGTGGTATTGAGGCGCACAGTGATGTATTGTGGAGTTGTGTCCTATGGGTAAATTGGTACACCTATGGCCAGAGTAAAACTATTTGAATTACCGTGCCTGCAGTTAATGGGCGAGCCTAGCAATGTTTTCTGTGATTAGTTCCACACTACTCAATAATGATAATAAACGATGGAATCTTGATAGCTCCAGTTTGGAGGGTTATGGTTTGTGCATGAACTGCATTAAAGTGTTGTTCAGTGAGTGGTTTAATATTGATATTAATTAAACTATAATGTTTTCAATGATTTTAAATGCAAATATTTTAAGTGTTGTTTTGTGCAAATGAGCCATACTGTGTATTTTCTTTGGAACCTCGTTGCATTATTTTGCATTTTTAGTGTAGCTTGTTGAGTACGGTGAGTGGTACTCGGTCTTGCAATATTACAATTATCAGAGTGAAGTTTTGTAAGGAGAAGTTTGGTGTTTGGCTTATACTCCAGTTAAGCTGCCTGTGGCTTGGTGCTGCTGCTTCACTAGTTGCCGTTCTGCTGCTGTTTCATTTTGTGTGAGGACTAAGTACCTTTTCTGTAAGTATTTATCGTTATTATGTTTTGGTTATGTTTATCAAATTTTCAATTTATGTACCTCGGCTGATTCTTGAACGAGAATTTAGTACACAAATTAACTTTGAAAATTTCAGTAAATTTCTGGGCGTGACAATACGGGCGTTCTGTGTAATCGGAAAAAAAAAAGAGGGGGAAAGAATTAGGCAAGCACATTGCTATGGCACTAAATGGCAGTCTTTCCAACGCGTCTTCTGTTAGGCCCGTTATTTTTAAAGAAATGGAAGAATGGATTAATGCACATGTTTTCTGAATACTAAACAGTTCGATTTTCATAAAAACTTTCCATATATAATTTTCTTAGAAAACTGTCTTAAACCCCTTTTTCAACTTTATAATAATTTATTTATTTGTTTGTACGTTTAAATAGTTATCACAAAATCATTCAGCTATTCAATCATTTAGCTTTTTTTTAATAATCAAATTTATTCTGGACTTTGCTTTAATAAAGCTACAATCAATAATTATAAAGTTTGCATTTCAAAATGACTGTAAATTACAAAACATACTTCCATAAAAAAAAAAGGGAACTAACTAGTACACCAGCTTAAAGATAGAGATAACAATCTATTGCTACTCCATCCGTAATTAATAAAAATCTGCATATAGTTTTTATCCTCCTCAAACCTTTATAGCATGGTTTCAAAGTCCACACCAATAGAAAGGATACGTCGTTGTGCATGCTCTAAATTTGAACTCGAAGTGTAAATAGACTCACCGAAAGCCGCGCCTGATTCAGCCATTTATTATCCAGCTAGTTTTTTTTTTCGATCCGCTTGGTGCATATTGCAATCGTTTTTCCGTGCCCTGTTTTGTGCGCCGTGTCATTTCTACTAGTACTAGTTTGTTCCAGAACACAAAGCCCAAGGCCCATGCAAACCAGCTCAAGTCAGTTGATTTCTTCCCTACACACCTGACGCAGTACTCTAACCTGCTGAAGTCATGTCTGTTTACACTCGACCTTACTCTAACTAACCCTGGTGGATCACCAATCGTCCGTCAGCAAGCACACCGATCACCAAACCCAAAAGACCAAGCACTCGCTCGCTAGCTACAGGCGACGTCACGCGCGCGGCCGGTTGGTGGCCAGACTGCCGAACGCACATATATAAACGCGACTTGCTCACTGATGAGTGACCAGGCCAGCGTCTCTCGTCCGACCCGCGGCAGCGATCGTCGTAGCCCGTCGAAATGGCCGACCTACTGCCGAGGTCGTATGCTCGCCCCGGCATGCTGCCACCGAACAGTGAGTTCGGGATCAGGGAGATCACGCCCCGCCTCGCCGGCTCCGGGCCTTCCGGGGCGTACGAGCTCGTCGAGAGGATGGAGTACCTGTACGTTCGCGTCGTCAAGGCGCGGGGGCTCAAGTGGAGCGACGAATTCGATCCGTTCGCCGAGCTGAGGCTCGGGGGCTACTCCTGCACCACGCGCCACGTCGAGAAGACGGTGAGCCCCGAGTGGGACGACGTGTTCGCGTTCTCGCGGGAGCGGATACACGCGCCGTTCCTGGACGTGTTCGTCCGTGGCCGGGGCTTCGCCAAGGAGGACTACGTCGGCAGCACGCGTCTGGACCTGAGCATCCTCCCCGACGCGCCGGCGAGCGTGCAGCCCGACAGCTCGCCGGCGCCGCAGTGGTACCCAGTCTTCGACAAGAAAGGGGAGCTCCGTGGTGAGGTGATGATGGCCGTGTGGTTCGGCACGCAGAAAGACAGATACTTCGACTCGGCCGTGCACGCGGACGCCGCGTTCCCCGTGGACGACAAGCTCGCGGCGCACATCAAGCACATACGGTACGACGTGCCGCGCCTGTGTTACGTGCGCGTTAAGGTCATCGAGGTCCGCGACATCGTCTTCGCGGACAAGGCCCGGGTCGGCGAGGTGTTCGTAAGGTCGCGCATACTGGGACAGGCGCACAGGACGAGGACGTCCATGGACCACCGCTGGAAAGACGAGGAAAATGGCCACATGTTTGTGGCCGCCGCGCCGTTCAAGGACCACCTCAACATGTCCGTCGTGGGCGTCAAGAACGGCAAGGAGGAGGTCATCGGCCATGTTAACGTTTTGCTCGACAACTTCGAACGCCGGTGTGACGCCCGACCGATTAGCCCAAGATGGTATGCCCAATTGCCCCTTCATCTCACGTAGCGAAGAACTTCACTACCTGCCGGAAGTAGGCAAGTAAGATCGAATTTGTCCCTAACTGCTACGCAAATGCTATTCGACAGGTTTAATTTGATGCAGCCAGAGGGAGCCACCAAGATTGACAAGTATTCTGCCAAGATAAGCGTCATTCTTTGCCTCGAATGCGGGTACAAGGTGTTGTCTGAGCCGGTCCACTACCTGAGCGACGTCCGGCCGGCGGCGCGCGAGCGTGAGCGTGAGCGGAAGTGCATCGGGCTCGTCGAGCTCGGCATCCGTGAGGCCTTCCTCACCGCGACGCGCACGCGCGACGACCGAGGCTCATGTGATGCGTACTGCGTTGCCAAGTACGGGGTGAAATGGTACCGCACGCGCACCGTCACCGACAGCCTCTCGCCGCGGTTCCACCAGCAGTATCACTGGGAAGTGCACGACCACTGCACCGTGCTCACCGTCGCCGTGTTCCACAATTCCCAGATTGGCGACAAGGGCGGCCTCGTGACCGGTGACCCCGTCAAGGACGTCCTCCTCGGCAAGGTGCGGATCAGGCTCTCGACGCTCGAGACCGGCCGCACCTACGCCTACGCCTACCCGCTTATGTCCCTCCACGGCGGCGGTGTCAAGAAGATGGGCGAGCTCCGTCTCGCCGTTCGCTTCTCCAACACGTCGACACTTGGCCTGTTCCAGACGTACGCGCAGCCGCACCTGCCGCCGATGCACTACCACCGCCCGCTGACCGTCGTGCAGCAGGAGATGCTGAGGCGGGAGGCGGTCACGATCATCGCGCACCGGCTGGGCCGGATGGACCCGCCGCTGCGCCGGGAGTGCGTCGAGCATCTCTGCGAGTCGCACGCGCTGCGGTGGAGCATGCGGCGCAGCAAGGCCCACTTCTTCCGCCTCGCGGAGGCGCTCGAGCCACTGTCCGCCGCGAGCGCGTGGTTCTACCACGTCTGCCGCTGGACGAACCCGGTCACCACCGTCGCGGTCCACATCATCTTCACCATCCTCGTGTGCTACCCGAGCCTCGTACTGCCCACCTTCTTCCTGTACAAATTCCTGCTCGGCATGCGCAACTACCTACGCCGGCCAAAGCACCCGTGGCACGTCGACACGAGGGTGTCGCATGCCGAGACGGCGCACCCTGACGAGCTCGACGAGGAGTTCGACCAGTTTCCGACGACGCGGCCGCCGGAGGTGGTGCGGATGAGATACGACAAGCTGAGGAGCCTCAACGCGCGGATACAGGAGATCGTCGGCGACATCGCGACGCACGCCGAGCGCGCGCGGTGCGTGATGACGTGGCGGGACCCCCGGGCCACGGGCCTGTACCTGCTGGCCTGCCTGTGCCTTGCCGTGATCACGTTCACCGTGCCGTTCCAGGCGGTGGCGCTGTTGACTGGTTTCTACCTGATGCGGCACCCGATCCTCCGGCAGAGGTTGCCCGACGTGGTGGCAAATTTCTTCCGACGACTGCCCTGCAAGGTGGACTGCCTCCTTTAGTATACATATGTAAAATAAGTTTTCTAAAAGGACCAATATATAAAAATTTCAGTCAAACCTCAAATCAGTTTAGATAGAAGTTCAAAAGTTGAATATTGCCGAGAGAACGAGGCCGAAAGAAGCCAATCAGGGGGAAGCCGAAACACCCTCTCCTACTCTGTTCCTGGATGAAACCCAGAACACTTGTCCGGCAATGCCTCGCCCTCACCATCTTCCACTCGAAGAAGACGACCCCGCTTGCTCCCACCTCCGCCGCCGAACTCCACGCGCTCCTCCTCACGTCCGGCCACCTCCGCTACTACGGCCTCCATCCGCTCTTCATGCTGTATTGTGCCTCTGGCCGCCCCTCCAGCGCCCACAACCTGCTCGCGCAAATGCCTCAACCACCTCCTGTTTCATTCTCCAACTCACTGCTCCGTTCGTACATAGACCTCGGCTGCCACCGGGAGGCCCTCGCTGTTTACTCGGCGATGCGCGCCTTCGACCACCTCACCTTCCCCTTCGCCGCCAAGGCCTGCGCTGGCCTTCGCCTCGTCCGCCATGGGCGGGGGGTGCACTGCCGTGCGCTCACCTCTGGCTTCGGCGGCGACACGTACGTGCAGAACGCGCTCATTTCCATGTACATGAGCTGCGGCGACGTGGACGCAGCGGAGGCGGTGTTCGGCGCGATGCGGAACCGGACAGTCGTGTCCTGGAATGCGGTCATCGCCGGGTGCATCAAGAACGGCTACGCAGGGACGGCGCTGGAAGTGTTCGGCGAGATGGTCGCTGATGGTGTCGGGATCGACCGTGCCACGGTTGTGTCAGTGCTGCCAGCTTGTGCGCAAGCCAAGGACTTGAACACTGGGAGATCCGTGCACCGGCTGGTGAGGAGAAAGGCTTGGGGGATTATGTCGCGGTGAAGAACGCTTTGATCGACATGTATGGGAAGTGCAGGAGCTTGGAGGATGCACGAAGGTTGTTTGATCATTCCAAACATGATAAAGATGTTGTTTCTTGGACAGCTATGATTGGCGCTTATGTGCTGAACGACCATGCTTTCGAGGCAATCGCTCTTGGCTGTCAGATGCTGATATCTGGGGCAGCATGGCCTAATGGAGTGACAATGGTGTATCTGCTCTCTGCATGCACCAGCATGCCGTCAGGGAAGCATGCCAAGTGTACACATGCGCTGTGCATTAGACTTGGGCTTCAATCAGACATTGTTGTCGAGACTGCGCTTATCGACACTTATGCGAGGTGTGGTAAGATGAAGCTAATGCGCTTGACATTTGATAGAGGCTCACGGCGTGCAGAAACATGGAATGCAGCTTTGTCTGGTTATATCATCAGTGGAAGGGAGAAGAAAGCTATAGAATTGTTCAAGCGGATGATTTCAGAATCGGTGCGCCCAGACTCCGCTACAATGGCAAGCATCCTGCCGGCATATGCAGAATCTGCAGAACTGAAACAAGGTAAGAACATCCACTGTTTCTTACTGACTCTCGGATTCCTCAGAAGCTTAGAGATCGCCACTGGTTTGATCGATGTCTATGCTAAGGCTGGTGACTTGGACGCTGCGTGGGCGCTCTTCCAGTGGCTACCTGAGAAGGACGTCGTTGCCTGGACAACGGTCATCGCCGGGTATGGTATACATGGACACGCCCGAACTGCCACCCTGCTATACGACAGGATGGTGGAGTCGGGAGTGAAGCCGAATACCGTGACAGTCGCCACCTTGCTGTACGCTTGCAGCCACGCCGGCATGATAGACGAAGGCCTTCAGCTGTTCAAGGACATGCGCGTCCGTGGTTTGATGCCAAATGGCGAGCACTACTCATGCTTGGTTGACATGCTTGGTCGTGCTGGGAGGATTGAGGAGGCTCACCGTCTCATCCAAGATATGCCATTCGAGCCGAGTACCTCAGTATGGGGTGTTCTGCTCGGTGCCTGTGTTCTACACAAGAATGTCGAGTTCGGGGAGGTTGCAGCAAAGCATTTGTTTCAGCTTGATCCAGAGAACACCGGGAATTACGTGCTGCTTGGTAACATATATGCTGCGGCTGACAGATGGAGGGATGTTCAGGATGTCCGGAGAATGATGGTGGAAAGGGGCCTCATCAAAGAACCCGGATCTAGTTTGGTTGAGGCAAGACCTGAACAATGCGGAACAGCAATGTCATAGAATGTAAGTTTTGTACTTATATCAGATAGATCAGAGCACTTCTTCTTCTAGTTGGAAAATTGAGTAAAATTTTAAGGAAAGAAACACGTACTAGCAGTTGCCCTGGAGTTAATAAATATATAGTCTTCCCTTACAACAGAGGAAATTACAGGTGGATCTTAAAAGGCTAGCGCACACCGGGAATGGATTCTAATCCCTCGAGGGGATATCCCCTCGTATATTTTTTTCTCTTAAATTTAATACAAATAGTTATAAAAAATTTTGAAAAAATTTAACAATGTAGATTATAGTGATATTTATCACTCCACCAAAAATCAAGTTCAAATTCGACCTACACATTGAGAAATTTAGAAAGACAAATTTGAGTCTTAACAGTACCATTACTATTGATATGTTGGATTTGTCTTTTTTATATCTTAATGTTTAAGTTGAATTTGGACCTAAGATTTTATGAACTGGTATACATATGTTGTATGAGTGTTGTTAAATTTTTCGAGAATTTTTTATAACTATTTGATAGGTTTTTAAACAGATGAGGAAACATCCCTCAAGGGATAAAAACAGTTTCCAGTGCACACCAAAGAAATTGATCGAAGACCTAGAGCAGAAAAGGAATTTTTTTGATTTTTAGATTTATTTATTAAAAGATTTGCAAAAATAGATTTTTGTTTCAAAAAATTGCAAAAATAGACTCCCGCCGCCCTCTAGGAGGGCGATTTTTAAAAATCGCCCTCCCAGAGGGCGATTTTATGACGTGGCTGACGGCCGTTGGCCCCCCCGCCGACGGCCGTCAGCCATTTTGCAGGTGGCCCCCGGCCTCCCAAAAACCGCCCTCTGAGAGGGCGGCAAGGGGGCCGCCTGCAAAATGCGCCCGGGGGCCGGCCATTTTACAGGCGGCCCCCTTGCCGCCCTCTGGGAGGGCGGTTTTTGGCTTGCCGCCCAACTAGAGGGCGGTATTTAGCGTTAATATAGTCCGGACCGTCCGGACCAATATTCCCAAAAAAAAGAAAAAAATTGATTTAAAAAAATCAATTTTTATGTGACTACCGGCTGCCGTCACTATTTCCTAGGCGCATACTGTCGCCGCTCCCTGGCCGTGCCATCCTCACACAGTAGTTGCATCGCTAGTTGGATATCAATAGGTTTGTATGATAGTTAATGTGTGTTTAGTTGTCACGCTCGGAACTGTACTTTCGTCGTGAAGTTGACACTCGAAAAATTCATATTTTTGATCAGATCGTCAGAAACGAATAGATCGTGCTGAGGAATACGTCGTTGATCGATGAGCGTAAACGAAGTAAAGTGGTTTCATCAGGAAACGTAGAATTAATAAACACATTATATACAACAGACAAACTATTACAGACACAAAGTACTACGGGCCCGGACCGTAACCTCTAGGCTCTTCGACTTCCCTACCCTGCGCTCGCACCTGTCCCTGGGAGGTACGTCAACCGATCTGGTGGTACAGCACGGCCAAGCGCGGGTCGTCTGCACGGGTGTCAGTGGCAACTGGTGGGTCCTGTGTCTGTCAGGTGGCGGAGCTCCTCGAGCTGCTGAGGCAGCTAAAGTATCTCATGGATCTCCATACGCCCCTCGTCCTCGTCCTCTAAATCGTCCCCCTCGAAGACCCGGTAGCCCAACCGCTGCCGCGTCACCACCAAAAGCGCCCTGCGTGGAGGATGCCAGCGCAGCAACATCGATGGCGCTGTAGAGTGGAATAATGTACACCAATTATTGATTATTGCAAATCGAATTTTGCAAGAGAAAAGTAAACTTCGATATAACCTGAAAGGACCTTCTGTCGGTGGCACGGGGGCACTTGTCATGCCCAGCTGCACGTTGGTTGTGTGTGGTACACTCCATGCGTCGACGTCTAGCTCCCAGAGGATGTAGGTACGGCTTGTAGCGGAAGGCTGCAGGGAGGCATATTGATGTACAACGGCCTGCATGGATACAAGGAACCATATTCATGAACGGAAGGTTAGTAGAATTTACCTCTGGAGGGCCAGATGGCTGACTGAACCCTGTGGGCGCACTCCTGCTCCTACGTCCCTGTTCCTGCTGGCCGTGGTGCTGCCTGCTGGACTGTATATATAGACGGGACGTCACCGCGTCCCCGCGACAAGTGAAGCCGCACGACCATGTGGCACGACTGACACATCTCCAAAGCGTTGTCTCCAAACACTGCTAAAATAGTCCGCATCCAGCACCGTATCCCACTGTCCACCTGTTACCCCGACGACCACGCGTTTGAATTCCGACGAGAACTCCCTCTGCAGTGACCCGCCTTATCTTTTGCCTGCCATCCTTTATCTTGCTACATATGAAACGCTTAGCCTGAATGACTCATTTTGTCACATCCCACGCACTGATGCCGCTGGACGATAGTAAGCGCAGAGAAGTCCTCGTTGCTCCATTCTGAGCATCCGTTGTCACTCAATACGACGAGTATCATACTGCTGTCATTTCAGAGAATCTTCCTCTAGCGATCTTCCTTGGCACTTATGTAGTCAGATATGTTCTCTCCCTCATCTGACCACACCTGTTGCTGTGTCTTCTCTCATTCCTCCTTCATTCCCGTCTTCATTTCCTTCTACATTGTTTCACCTATCCCCTCCCGCCGTCCTTGACCCCTCCTATTCTCTCTTTT
>RYFJ01001009.1:0-108111 GCA_003991445.1 Oryza meyeriana var. granulata
CTGTTCACATGCTTAGCTCCCGCTTGAAAGTGAGCTCCTTCTCTCTGGCCCTAGTTCCTGTGAGCTTCGAGTTCCGGGGTTCTCCTGGCTAAAACACCCAAACCTATTCAGTCCACCCAGATAACCAACAACATGAGTGAGGTTTACGCCTCTGTGCGGCCGAACCTGTATTATTCCTCCTGTCTTCTTTGTGTGCTCCGATCTATCTTCCCGCCGAGGTCTGGGACAACTTCCCTGGCCGCATCTCAAAGGGGGTTCCGACTCCCCCGCGGTGACTTCCGTCCTCCGACATGTTGGTTTTTTAGGTTTATCAGTATTGGAAATTTGACCACTAAAATGTGGTACTTTCAACTTGATTGGTAGTGAACAGATGCGTACCAGGTCATAATCTGGCCTTTGTTGTGATAGAATCTAAATTTTTATACTTGCTAGGAAGTATGATATTCAACTTACAATTGTGGTTCCCACTTTCTATACTACAAGGGCGCTCAGAAAATTTGCTAAGCGGCATATTAAAATTAATGTGATCTTAACTGTCGTATTACACTTCTGGTCTACTCACTCTTTATTGTTCTATGACTCGGAGGTTGCGTGAACTTGCAGTGGCAGTGCGTGGCCCTCTACAATGGGACACTATATTTAGGTCCACAACAGAGTAGATCATAATATCGTTTTTTCCCTTCCTGTCTTTTCAGATTGTGTGTTAAAAAAATGGTACTTTATTTTCATTTGTTGGTCACTTCTTTTGAGGGATGCAAATGAAATCTACTGATAGATCGTCAAGGGAGCAATTACCCTAAAACCATGATTGAGATGTGCTGTTTGGCCTAGATAAAGCGTATTAATTGCTTTAAAACGTTGTTTCCGTTACGCAAAAGAAATCAATTTGCTCGCTATATGCTTGCGTGATACTGCTGCTATCTAGAACATGAGGAAATCTAATATTCTGATGAAAGTTCTTGATATATGCTTGATTTCCCTTAGAATTTTGTTATATGCCATTAGAGTTGAATGTTTGTCCATTTATTGGACTAAAACTAGATAGCCCAGTACTCAATATGTGGGGTATACTGAAGTAAAATAATTAAATATTTCTCCAGTAGCTCGCTTAGACTATGCATGCTTATGAAATGAAATAAGTTTGCTTGGGATTTTTCCATCTTCTGGTTGCAACACTCTCATTTTTTAAAGTTAGCTTTCAAGTATTTTTTCGTAAATCAGTTTCATCGCCATTGATGTATAAATTTAACATATAATTGTGCTACTCCATAAGATATACACGAAAGATTTTTAATGCATTTTTGTGCTGTAACTAAGTATGCGTCATGCCGTTTGTGAGAGAAAAAGTTGGGGGAATACTATTGATAGGCAGGTGAAACATGTGGAGTATTTTTGGATATTGCTATTTCATCACAAAATGGTTCGATCCTAGCAACTTTAATTAATCCTTTGTAACCTAAATCGGTTTCTTATGTTATCTGTTCTGATCTGATCATCTTAATTCAGAGATCATATCTTCATTACGCAGCCCAAATCAATTGCATCTACAAGCTTATCTGGAAGAAAATAATAATTTGATTTACATAAGCATGCCTCAAGCTGACTTGAGACAAACAATCATTGTGGAACTAGATAGCACAATTATTGTTATTATGTATATCTTACACTATCCAATATGCATAATTATATTGCGCTAAAAATGAACAAAGTTACTATATATAGCCTGTTACTATTTGACTGCTAGTGCTAAACCCAAATTTTGACTGCATTTCAGTCTGGATTGAGAAATGTTGTTTTTTTTTGAACAAAGTTATTATGCTTGATGCTGTATTGAAGGCCAATCGGGATGCATAATATCCAGTTTTACAATATATGTATATTGACTTGAATTGAATTAAAGCCTAATTGACTGATTCTAGAAAATTAATTTTGACAACCAGAATTTAACAATCATTACAAAAGTATTTGCGTAGGTTAGACTTATATATACTACGTATTATAATGGTTTTTTTGTCATTTGTCCTCCTCAGTTTTTTTGGATGCTAGAAAATTTTTTTTGGCATGGAGTATTATGAGTAGTAACACTTAAAACGACATAATAACCCAAGTGTTATATCCACTTGACATCTACTTTACCTTTTATCGACAATAATAACACAAACTTAATGAAGATCGTGCAAATGTCTGCTATCAAAAATGGCTTCCTCTTCTATCAACTGTGATGACAGAACCAAATAAATTCTTTTTAGTTTGTAATAATTAAAACTTATTTAATCATACGCCTCAAGTCTTTAACTCGTTTTACGTGCGGATTAAGCCATCTATTTCAGCCGAAGCAACCAGCCTGAGCCTTATTGCCGTCTATTGATCTTCATATTGACATGGAGACTTTCAGAATAAGAACAAGATAAACGGGCTCTGTACTACACACACAAAGCAGGAACTATGGCTGTACCACCATCCATTGTCATCCATCGTCAAGTTTTTGATAATGTACTACCACGCAAGTGCCTGCTGCGCTGAACTGAAACACCTGGAACCATTTACCGCTGTCGATCCGAACTGCTGATATTCAGGACCGGAGTGCGATCGTGCGCAGCCCAGCTCGGATCATGCCTTGGCAGCCTGCTAAAGATCTCGTCCGCTTTACCTACCATCGATCACAACCGCAGACAGAGAGCTGCATGATAGCTTTTGCCCAGTGTGAGCCAAATCAGTCAAAAACCGGAGAGTTTGCCACAGTTGACCAGCAAAATGTTTGCTCGTGCATGGAGACCAGGAGAACTTCAAGTCTGCATGATGAAATCCGAGCTCCTTAGGCATCCTCAATGTTTGGCTGAATCCATAGAGAGTGGGCCCATGGGCAGTTAGCACGTAGAGGAACCCGACCTCACCATTGTTGTGTCTGGTGGAATAACGGGGTCCTTTAATAAAATCACCAATTTCATCCCTAACCATCTCTCTCCAACAAAACTCAAACACGTTTATAAATGAGATATTATTTTTTTCTTTCGTTAAAGCTTTGACCAATAGTCTGCCAATTCATCACTCGTTATGTGCTTTTTACCTTGTAAAAAAAAGCCATCAATGTCCTACATTATGGATGTCCTTATGGTGTTCCCACTTCAGGCAGGCGCGCACCAACGGAAAACCCAGTGCGGTCAACTCAGCAAGTCAGAGACACACATGACCCGATTGAACCAGTTTTGCCGGCGAGTTTTGCGTTCTTACCGGCGACTAGATTACCTGCCGACATTTTGTTTCTTTCTCCCTCTCTCCTTTCTTCAGGGCTCCTAAGCTGACCACGAAACACCTGATTTTCCCAAATTTCCTCACCTCTGTCCACTCGTTTATGATGAATTGTTTGTAAGTACTCACATGATTGTCTTCCTTCAATGATTCGTTAAAAAGGTTTTAACTGCTGATCGACTGTGCGCGACACCAGTATGTATGTACACCATGTCCTGTAAGTTGCGTATCTCAAAAGCTAGGTGACGACTGACAACAAGCGCCGCTTGATTGTTCACTAGTGGACTTTTAGTGGTGAACTGGTGGCACTGCAATGCCAGATTGGTTAGCGCGCCGCTGCACTTGTTATGTTCTTGCCGATGTCATGAGGTTGGCGCCATAGCAGATCTTGTCAATCCGGAATTCCAGGCGACCCCGCTAGGTACACGCAAAGCGGGACGAACCGCTGAAGGACAGTGGCCCCACCGCTCATCGTGCTTGGAGTCACTGATGGAAGACAAGCAGACAGGAAATTATGACGGGAGGACGGGAGACGGAGAAGACGGGAGATTCGCCCGCCGATGTCCATGTGCATCAAGACGGGAGGCTTACACAGCCCGAAACCGCAGGAAACGACGCCGACCGTCCTGGCAATGGTTTGGGGACCTTATGGCCGAATGAGTGCGGAACAATTGGCTAAATAGGCCGTTCTGCGTAAGCGATTCAAGAATTTTTTAGATTTTTAGATTTATTTATTTAATAAGATTGCAAAAAATAGATTTTTGTTTCAAAAATTGCAAATAGACTCCCTCTCGAGGCGATTTTTTATGACGTGCAGCTGACGGCCGTTGGCCCCCCCCCGACGCGTCAGCCATTTCCTGCAGGCGGCCCCCCGGCCTGAAAGGGCGGTTTGCTCCCGGACGGGCCGCCTGCCAAAGTCGCCCATTCAGGGTGGTTTTTGCAGTGTGGCCCCCTTGCCGCCTATGGGAGGGCGGTTTTTAGCCCCGGGTATAAACCCCCCCCTCCAGACTCAAAAAAGTCATAAAATTCACTCAAAATTAAAAAAAAAACACCGAGAGAGCTGAGAGGGCGAAAGCAGCGAACTCTGCCGGTTTGCTGATTTGCCGCAGGTAAAATCCACTTGTTCCTTTGCAATTCTAATTTGTATGTAAGATTGTATAATGTACTAGTTACGTGTTAGTACTATATGATCTGTAGTTTGGTTAATCTGTTAGATGACTTATTTTTTGTACAGATGTTACTTGTAAAACATCTTGGAATACACGGTTTTAGATGTTAGGAGATGTTCGGGTACCTAGTTTAACTCATATTTTCATCAACAGATATGTCAATAAGGTGATATTTCAGTCTATTCACGGGCAAGGACAAGTGGTATGGTCCAGACGGTTGTAGATCTTCGGAGTTTAGTTCAACGGCTAAGGTATTGATAGGCCGAGCTGAGAGAAGTTTGTGTAACGGACCCGCTTTCCTTTCCCTGTTGTAACTGGTTTTCTGATCTTAATCTTTTCCTATCCTGTCAGCTGTTGCTCCGTTTTCCCTCTCCCGGCCAGCCGCACTACCTTCTCTCTTGTGCCGAGTAGAGTTGCTACTCAGTCCTTGTATCCGCCCTTATCCCCATGTCTTACTCGACCCCTTTCGCTGACCGAGGAGCACATGTGATAGTGGCCGACTCACCTTGTGTGAGACCTGTTGCTTCTTTGTTCCCCGAGTTTGCAAAAATCCCACCCGTTGGGAGCCGACTACCGAAGTAGTGAAGATCAATCTTCACCTAACCGCAGCATCGCTTGACCTGGTCAGTCCAAAGCCCGGTCAGTGAGATTCTCCAACCTTCCTAGCCTTGACCTTTAATGTCTCATCGCAGCTACAAGTGCCTGCAACTCCTCTGACCAGTGGACTCCAAAGTCACTCCGATCCCTGTCACATCCCTTTGTCGTTCATCTTGACTCCTTGCTCCACCCGGTTGCCCGCTCCACCGATGCCTCAACCATTGCACGTCGGGTATATTATATATGGCCAACCGTGCCCCTTCTTCTCCTTTGTTTTGCAAACGGCCAGCACAATCCAGCTACTGCTAGTCTTTCATCTCTCAGCTTTGGACAAGCTCTGTCGCCTGAATTCGCAAGCCTGGTTCAGCCGACTGCCCCCTTTTCTGCAGCCGACTTCTTGATCCTTTTCTTGGTGTCTTTACTTCTCCTGCCTTATCAGTGTTCTTTTCTGCTTTCAGAACCTGAACCGGTGACGACCCGAAGCCACCTCGCCGAAAGCAAACCCCTCCTTGGAAAAAACAAGGCAAGCCTCTTGATCATACTTGTTTCCCATATATGCGAAACTATGTGTTTGGAAAAATTATGCATGCTTAGTTACACCTTTTAAACGTTCGGCCTCGTTATTGCAAGCGCAACGATGGACCCCGCCCAGTAGTATAGCACTTATTGGTAGGAATGTTGTTTATATTTCTCCCTTAAGAGCCCCACAAATGGCACGGTAGCATCCTATCTGAGGGATACGATTGGCTAAAATGCTTAAGCCATGCAACTTGTTGATCGTTGGAAAATGATGGTTTGTTACTAAACAGTTTGGAAACCGACCTTGTGTATCGCGCGTTTTTGTAAATAAGGAAAGATTTGTGAAAATCTTGATGTACAGAGACAGGGCCTGTGTGGTTGGCTATGTATTATCATTAAGGATCGTTCCATGGCGTAGATGGGTTTCAGTGATTTGTTGAACAATCGGTTTGCGAAAGGGAACGTGACCTGAGTTTGCCGAGTAAGCAACGGAAAGCCTGTGTGGCCAGAAACGGATCTGTGTGGTCCGGGCTGTTAGCACATAAACAAGTGTATGAAAGTAAACAGGGATGAAGATCATGCTCCCGGGTGTAGCGGGCAGCAAGTTTAAGCCCCCGGGTTGTAGCCAGGGCGGCAATTCAGTCTTCGGGTTGTAGCCCAGAAGACGTGATGAGCACGCTCACCGGGTTGTAGCCAGGGCAGGCAGTGTTTTAGCTAGCGTGGTTGTAGCCAGGCCTAGCGGGATTTAGTGATGATCATGCTCCGGGTTGTAGCCAGGGAGCGATGATGAGCCCCCGGGTTTAGCCAGGCGCCGATTAGCTAGCTGGTTGTAGCCAGCTAGCGGGCATTTAGTGCCATGATCATGCTCCCGGGTTGTAGCCCAGGGCAGCGATGATGAGCCCCGGGTTGTAGCCAGGCGCCGACTAGCTAGCTGGTTGTAGCCAGTGTAGCGGGCATCAAGTTGCCACAGCTGAGATTTGTTGTAGCCGAGTCTCAGGGTCAACGAGTAGTTGAAGTACTCGGGAGATAAAGGACCAACAAATGCAAAGTAAAAGATAATAAAGAACATGTATGTTTACTCTTGATTCCTTAAGTGGTGAGGTTGTTGGAAAAGCAACTTGCGGATTGGATGGAGGCGTGAGCCTCTGTCCGCCAACTTAATTGGAACTCACTAGTGTTTGCAAAGAAAAGAGTTTTAATAAGGCAGTTCTTTCGCAAATGAACCCTTAGCTCTTCTTGTCTAAGCCAACATGCATCATTCCCGGCTTGCTGAGTACGAAGTACTCACCTTGTTTCATATATATGTATAGTAGGTTGTTGGAGTGGAAGACGAAGATCCGACTGCTGCGCAGTTCCTCCAAACCAGGCCGGACTACGAGACCTCTGAAGGTTCGAGCTAGTTCCCAACCGAGCCTGTGGAGTAGTTTTTGTCCAGCTTCCGCCCTTTCTGCTGTTTCGCTAGTTTACCAGTTGATTATTTTGCCCATCCCGGGTCTGTCTCTGAGAATCTTCCTTGTACGTATATGTAAGTACTCTGTTATGTATTATTGTAACTCTGTGTTGTATCATTGGTTGTGCGTACCCGACTACTGATCCTGGATCGGGTGCCTCAATGCACATGGTGCCTTCCACCTAGTCGGAGGCGCCACAGCGGTGGTATCAGAGCAAAGGTTGGCCCTAGGAACGAAACCCACCCGTGTAGAGTCTTTGAGGATCTTTATTTGAAAACTATACTATTTGCAAAAGACTAGGACTTGTCTGGGTACCTCTCTCTGCTTTGTAGAATTTGGAAAATTTTTCTAAACTCTTGGCTATTTCCCTACCTTGGGTTCCTGCGCAAGCTCTTAGGTTCAGTGCCACATCTGTATCTTTCGTTGAGGCTGGGTTCCCGAGTATATTCCTTGTTCGGTGCGCTTGAATTCATCTTGCTATCTTGTTGCTCCTATTCTGTTCCATCGGTTTGGTTGCCCGATATCCTTGCTGAGCCCTCTTCCTTTGGTTGCCCTTTTCTAGGACCAGATGGCAGAACG
Organism: Oryza meyeriana var. granulata; assembly: GCA_003991445.1. Classification (NCBI taxonomy): domain Eukaryota; kingdom Viridiplantae; phylum Streptophyta; class Magnoliopsida; order Poales; family Poaceae; genus Oryza; species Oryza meyeriana. Next base: position 7,565 of record RYFJ01001009.1, read on the forward strand.
TCAGCGCCGTGCCGTCCGTACCGGCCGCTTGGGTTTTGAAGACCAGGTCCAGTCCGCAACAACCTGCTTACTGCGCGGAGGAACAAGAAGTGGAGCAGACCCACGATCGGATGTCAGGAAGTTGGCCGTGCAGTCCGGCTTTGGTACCTTCGACGCTGCAACAGCAACCCTGGAGGATTGCCTCAACCTCCTCACCTTCCAGGCAGACCCCAGCAGCTTATGGCATCCAGACCCAGATCTTGCAAGGCATTGTCAGAATCTGGCCGCCAATGCAGCCTCTTCATCAAGCTCGACCAGAACAAAAGTCAGTAGCCGCTCCAAACTTGCCGACTTCATGAGGTCCCGTCCAGCCGTTCTCGCAGACCGCTGAGCCAATGGAGGGCTGCGACTGGCTGAAGCATATGGATAGAAAGCTGAACCTAGTGTAGTGCACACCCACGGAAAAGACCTAGTTTGCTGCACATCAACTTCGTGGTTCCGCAGCTGACTGGTGGGAAAACTACTGTGCTGCCATTCAAGATGCCGCCAACATCGCTGGCCCGAGTTTGCGGAAGCCTTCAGAGGGTGCACATGTCCCAGAAGGAGTAATAGACATCAAGAGAGAGAGTCACAACCTCAAGCAGGACATTCCAGCATCAGCGAGTACTGAGCAGGTTCAACCATCTAGCTCGCTATGCACCAGAGGACGTGAACACGGACAAGAAGAAGATCAGAAGGTTCTGAAAGGGATGAATGTGCAATGAAGGTCCAGCTTCTTGCCATGACTTCCTACCTTCCAGCACATGGTAACAGAGCCTAGTGGTTGAAGATGCGAGGAAGGAGATCGACGTTTTTCGCAAGCGCAAGGCCTCCCAGATGCAGTCTCGTAGTGGTCCGAGTTCTAGGCCCTATCTCCCCGTCTTCCGTCAGTTTGCCCCATCCAGTTTCAAGAGCGGGTGTTTCGCTCGTCTGTTTCTCGCCCGACTTCTTCGTTCAGTCCCGACCCCTCAGTGCAAATACCGGTGCAAGTCGCCCTACCTTAGCCGGCCTTCAGCGAGAGTATTCCGGAGTGCCCAGGAAGCGATGCTACAACTGCAACGAGTTGGTCACTTCGCCCGACACTGTCCCTAGAAGCAAGACCCTGCAGTCCCTGGACGCCCTAACGCCAGCGCTTCAAGAGCCCCTGTGTTCAGTCGAGGACAGCCGACTACACATACTAATGGATCTGCCTCCCGTGCCCCTCGACCTTTGGACGTGGCCGAGTCAATCATATCCAGTCAGAGACAGCCGAGAAGCTTCAGATGTGGTAATGGGTACGTTTCTTGTCAACTCCGTACCTGCAGTTGTTCTGTTTGATTATGGAGCATCGCATTCCTTATTTCTCAATCTTTTGTGGATAAGTATGGTTGGGATGTTCGAGTCTTAGTATACCTATGGTCATACACTCCCCTGGCAAGGAGTTTAGGTCAGACCAATTTGCCCTGGATTACCTTGGTAATTAAAGGAGTTAGTTTCTCAGCCAACCCCATTGTCCTGGAATCACAAGGCTTGGATTTGATTCTTGGCATGGACTGGTTAGCCTAAGCATAAGGGCGAATAGACTGTGCAACTAGCACCATAACCCTGCAGTGCCCTTTGGACAAGAGTGAAGTTTGCCTCCCTTGGAGACCCTAAGAACCGACTCTCTGAGCTCCATGCAAATAGTCCTTTGGAAGAAGTGCCGGTGATCAATGAGTACCCGATGTCTTCCCAGACAGTTTACCGGAATGCCCCTGATAGAGAGATTGAATTCTCTATAGAGTTGCTACCCGGCACAGCACCCATATCCAGAAGACCTATAAGAATAGCGGCTAATGAGTTAGCCGAAGTGAAAGAGCAGATAGAAAAACTTGAGAGCTAGTTTTGTGCGACCTAGCACATCACCTTGGGGAGCTCCAGTGCTCCTAGTGGAAAAGAAGGCTAAGACCAAGAGATGTGCGTTGGATTATCGCGCACTGAATGAGTAACCATCAGAATAAGTATCCTCTACCAAGGATAGATGATCTGTTCGACCAGCTGCAAGGAGCTAAAGTTTCTCTAAGGTTGACTTGAGATCAGGATACACCAATTGAAGATCAGATCTGAAGATATACCCAAAACAGCTTTCCTGACCCGATATGGATTATATGTAGTATACGGTGATGTCCTTCGGACTCACTAATGCTCCAGCTTTCTTCATGAGCCTTATGAATAAGGTATTCATGGAATATCTCGACAAGTTTGTCGTGTATTGATGGATGATCCTAATCTTCTCCAAGACGAGTAGAACATGTTGGACATTTGAGAATGGTTCTAGGAAAGTTAAGAGAGCACCAGTGTTGCCAGTACTCGAAGTGTGAGTTTTGGCTAGACCGAGTTTGCTTTCCTCGGGCATGTGGTCACTGCCCAAGGAGTAGAAGTGGACCCGGGGAAGTGAGAGACGTGCTTTTTGGCAAATCCCCCGACTACGTCACGGAAGTGAGAAGTTTCCTAGGTTTGGCTGGTTATTATCGGAGATTCATTGAAGGATTTCAAGGATTGCCAAAACCCATGACAGAATTGCTAAAAAAATGGAAAAGAGGTTTAATGGGTGACGCCTGTGAGAAAAGTTTCATGGAGTTAAGGAAAGGCTGACTACCCCACCTGTGTTTGATCCTTCCGGATATCAGGAAAGACTTTGAGGTATACTGTGATGCATCCCGACTAGCATAGGCTGTGGCTTATGCAGGAAGGAAGAGTGGTTGCGTATGCCAAGACAGTTAAGACCCATGAGCTGAACTACCCGAACCATGACCTAGAGTTGTCAGCAGTAGTGCATGCCTTGAAGATATGGCGACACTACCTGGTTGAAAACCGGTGTGAAGTATACACCGATCATAAGAGTCTGAAGTACATCTTCACTCAGACGGAGCTTAATCTCAGACAAGAAGATGGCTTGAGTTGATTAAGGATTACGAGCTTGGAATACATTACCACCCTGGAGGGCAAATGTTGTTGCCGATGCCCTCAGTCGGAAAGTCCATTGTAATGCCATCTTGACCCCGCCCCTCCAACCCGAGCTAAGTCGAGAGCTGGAAAAGCTAAGGATAAATATGGTCAAGCCAGGAACGCTGGCGACTTTGCTGATTCAGCCTACCTTGGAGCCGGATCGAGAAGCTCAAAAAGTAGATGAAAGATTGTATCTCTAAAGGAAAAGCATGACCCAGGGGAAAAGTCCCGAGTTCTCCATCGACAGCAAAGGAACTGTTTGGTTTGGGAACGCATTTGCGTGCCCGACAGAAAGGAAATCCAAGACTTGATCTTGAGAGAAGCCCATGAGTCCGCTTATTCCATCCACCAGGAGATACCAAGATGTACAAGGATATTAAGGATCATTACTGGTGGCCTGGAATGAAGCGAGATATTGCCGAGTATGTCGCAGTTTGTGACATTTGCCAAAGGGTTTAAAGCAGAGCATCAGAAGCTAGCAGGATTGCTTCAGCCTTAAGGATACCCGAGTGGAAATGGGAAGAATAGGAATGGATTTCGTTGGATTACCTAAGACCCGGCAGGACATGATTCCATCTGGGTAATAGTGGATCGACTGACAAGGTCGCCCACTTTATCCCTGTCAAGACAAACCTACCCGGCCAAGAAGCTAGCCGAGCTGTATCTGACCAAGGTTATCTGCCAACATGGAGTCCCAAAGAGATAGTGTCTGACCGAGGAGCTCAGTTCACCTCCAACTTTGGCAAAAGTTGCATGAGACAATGGGGCACTAACCTGAATTTCAGTACCGCAATCACCCCCAGACGGATGGACAAACGAGAGAGTCAACCAGATCGTGGAGATATGCTAAGAGCATGTGCCTTGGATTTTGAGGAACCTGGGATCTCTGTCTGCTTATGCCGAGTTCTCCTACAATAACAGCTATCAAGCATATCCAGATGGCCCTAATGAAGCTCTAATGGACGCAAGTGTAGAACCCCACTCTGTTGGACAGACGTAGGAGAAAGATGGTTTTTGGACCAGACATTTGAAAGAGCAGAAGAGCGAGTTAAGTTATCCGAGAGCGCTTGAAGACAGCCCAAAACCGGCAGAAGAACTATGCAGATAATCGGAGACGAGAGCTCGAGTTTCAGATAGGAGACCATGTGTATCTCCGAGTATCACCCCTACGAGGACAAAAGAGATTTGGAATGGGTGGAAGCTAGCGCCTCGCTATATCGGACCTTACCCTATTGTCGACAGACGCGGAGTAGTGGCGTATCAACTGAGGTTACCCGAAACTCTCTGACGTCCACGACGTGTTCCATGTGTCCCAGTTGAAGAAATGTCTTCGCATCCCAGAAAGAGCAAGTTCCGTTGGAAGAGATCAACGTACAACGCAACCTTACATTACAAGGAACGCCCTATTCGGATTTTGGAGACAAGGGACAGACATACAAGACGAAAGGCAATCAAATTCTGCAGGTGCAATGGAGTAATCATTCTGAAAACGAAGCTACATGGGAACGAGAAGATCGCCTTCAAGCTGAGTACCCGAGCTCTTGCGAGTAGCCGAATCTCGGGACGAGATTCTGTTAAGTGGGCGGAGGTTGTAACAACCCGCTTTCCTTTCCCTGTTGTAACTGGTTTTTGATCTTAATCTTTCCTATCCTGTCAAGCTATGCCTCCGTTTTCCCCTCTCCCCGGCCAGCCGACTACTTCTCTCTTGTGCCGAGTAGAGTTGCTACTCAGTCCTTGTATCCTGCCTTATCCTTGTCTACTCGGACCCCTTTGCTGCCGAGTGAGCACTGTGATGTGGCCGACTACCTTGTTGAGACCTGTTGCTTCTTTGTCCCCGAGTTGCACCCACCCATTGGACGCCGACTACCGAAGTAGTGAAGAATCAATCTTCACCTAACCGCAGCATCGCTTGGACCAGTGGTCAGTCCGAGCCCGGTCAGTGAGATTTCTCCAACCTGTCCTAGCCTTGACCTTAATGTCTCATCGCAGCTACAGTGCCTGCCAACTCCTCTGACCAGTTGGACTCCAAAGTCACTTCCTGTCAATATCCCTGTCAGTTCATCTTGACTTCCTTGCTCCACCCGTTGCCCAGCTCCACCGTGCCTAACCTTGCACGTCGGTATATATATATATATGGCCACCGTGCCCCCTTCTTCCTTTGTTTTGCAAACCGGCCAGCTCCAGCTCTGCTAAGTTTTCATCCTCTCAAGCTTTGGAGCTCTGTCGCCTGGTTCGCAAGCCTGGTTCAGCCGACTGCCCCCTTTTCTGCAGCCGACTACTTCTTGATCCTTTTTCTTGGTGTTTTACTTCTCCTGCTTATCAGTTGTTTCTTTCTGCTTGTTCAGAACCTGAACGGTGGACGATCCCGAAGCCACCTTCGCCGAAAGAAGACCCCTCCTTGGAACAAGCAAGCCTCTTTGATCATATTGTTTCCCATATATGCAAAACTATGTTGTTTGGAAATATATGCATGCTTAGTTACACCTTTTTAAACTGTTGGCCTCGGTTATGCAAGCGCAACCGATGGACCCGCCCAGTAGTTGCCACTTATTTGGTAGGATGTTTGTTATATTTCTCCCTTGAAGAGCCCCACAAATGGCACGCTAGCATCCTATCTGAGGACGATGCCGAGTAAAATGGCTTAGCCCTGCAACGTTGTTTGTCGTTGGGAAAAATGATGGGTTTTACTAAACAGTTTGGAAAACCCGATACCTTGTGTATCGGCGCGTTTTGTGAAATAAAGGTAAAGATTTGTGAAATCTTGATGTACAGAGACAGGCCTGTGTGGCTTGGCTATGTATTATCATTAAGGATCGTTCCCATGGCGTAGATTTGTTTGTCAGTGATTTGTGAAAAGTGTTTGACGGAAAGGGAACCGTGACCTGAGTTTGCCGAGTAAGCAAACGGAAGGCCTGTGTGGCCAGAAACGGATCTGTGTGGTCCGGGGTGTTAAGCACCATAAACAAGTGTATGAAAAGTAACAGGATGAAGATCATGCTCCCGGGTTGTAGCCAGGGCAGCAAAGTTTAAGCCCCGGGTTGTAGCCAGGGCGGCAATTCAGTCTTCGGGTTGTAGCCAGAAGACGGTGATGAGCACGCTCCGGGTTGTAGCCAGGGCAGCAGTGTTTTAGCTAGCTGGTTGTAGCCAGCCTAGCGGGCATTTAGTGCCATGATCATGCTCCCGGGTTGTAGCCAGGGCAGCGATGATGAGCCCCCGGGTTGTAGCCAGGGCGGCCGATTAGCTAGCTGGTTGTAGCCAGCCTAGCGGGCATTTAGTGCCATGATCATGCTCCCGGGTTGTAGCCAGGGCAGCGATGATGAGCCCCCGGGTTGTAGCCAGGGCGGCCGACTAGCTAGCTGGTTGTAGCCAGTGTAGCGGGCATCAAGTGCCACAGCTGAGATTTGGTTGTAGCCGAGTCTCAGGGTCAACGAGTAGTTGAAGCTACTCGGGAGATAAGGACCAACAAATGCAAAGTAAAAGATAATAAGAACATGTATGTTTACTCTTGATTCCTTAAGTGGTGAGTTGTTGAAAAGCAACTTGCGGATTGGATGGAGGCGTGAGCCTCTGTCCGCCAACTTAAATTTGGAACTCACTAGTGTTTGCAAAGAAAAGAGTTTAATAAGGCAGTCTTTCGCAAATGAAACCCTTAGCTCTTCTTGTCTAACCAACATGGCATCATTCCCGGCTTGCTGAGTACGAAGTACTCACCTTGTTCATATATATGTATAGTAGGTTTTGGAGTGGAAGACGAAGATCCAACTGCTGCCGAGTTCCTCCAAGACCAGGCCGACTACGAGGACCTCTGAAGGTTTCGAGCCTAGTTCCCAACCGAGCCTGTGGAGTAGTTTTTGTCCAGCTTCCGCCCTGTTCTGCTGTTTCGCTAGTTTACCAGTTGATTATTTTGCCCATCCCGGGTCTGTCCTGGATGGATCTCCTTGTACGTATATGTAAGTACTCTGTTTATGTATTATTGTAACTCTGTGTTGTATCATTGTTGTGCGTACCCGACTACTGATCCTGGGATCGGGTGCCTTATGCACATGGTGGCCTTCCACCTAGTCGGGAGGCGCCACATTTTGGATCAGTATACAACTGGCTGATGTGAGGGTTTCGACTGGACCCTCAGCTCAGCGGAATAACCTTGTATGTAGTAGTCAGTCGTGTAGTTGAAGGTTTTTTTTGGGAACTGATGCCAGTGGATTGCACTGCCACTTGGAGATGGTATGTGGAGAATGCATTTCAACGTGGCTGGCCACTGGGCATACTTGTGTCCATATATGAGAAAGATAACAACGCTGGTGCAATGCCCGTACAAGATGATGAGGATCCAAGTACGGCGGGAGGTGATAGTGAAACAATAGAAGAAAATGAAGGAGGGAATGAAGGAGGGAATGAAGAAGATAGACAGGCAACAGGTGTGGCAGATGAGGGAGAACATATCGACACGATCGTCCAAGAAATGGCTAGAGAAGATTCTGAAAATGAGCATGCAGAGTATGATGACTCGTCTGATGAGGACAACATGATGCCTGCAGAATGGAGCAACGAGGACTTCTCTGCGCTTACTATCTCCGAGCGGCATCATGTGCCATGGGAGTACAAGCAGAATGAGGTCATTCAAGGGGCTAAGTACGCATATGTAGAAGATTTAAAGGAGGCAGTCAAACAATGGGCGGTGTCACTTCAGAGGGAGTTCTCGGTCGTGAAGTCAAACAAATCAGTGTATGAAGTGAAGTGCATGAAGGATGGGTGTCCATGGCGGGTACACGCATTCAAGGGTATATGGAAAGATTATTGGCAAGTTTCAATCGTGACGGAGCATTCATGTTACTTGACAGGTGTTGAAAAATATCATAGAAACATGACCTCTGCATTTGTTGCAACAGAGATGTACTCTCATATTGTCAACAATCTGGGGTATGAACCAAGGTCAATTGTTAGGCATATTGAAGAGAAATTCAAATATACAATTAGCTATGATAAGACTTAGAGGGCAAAACAGAAGGTTGTAGAGATGAGGTTTGGCACATTTGAAGCATCTTATGATAATTTGCCTCGTCTCTTAGGCTGTATTCTTCAGAGGAATCCGAAGACGTGCTATGACCTGAAAGCCTTTCCATCAATTGACCATGGTAATAAAAGCGTGTTGCAACGTGTATTCTTTGCACTAGGTACTTGCATTCAGGCATTTATCCATTGTCGTCCTATCCTCTGCATCGATGGGACATTTCTGACTGAAAAATATAGAGGACAGCTATTAACAGCAATTGGAGTTGATGGAAACAACCAAGTTCTACCGGTGGCTTTCGCTTTTGTTGAGAGTGAGAACACTGATAGCTGGTATTGGAGCTAGCACGTCGACGCATGGAGTGTACCACACACGACCACATGTGCAGCTGGGCATGACAAGTGCCCCCGGTGCCACCACAGGAGGTCCTTCAGGTTATATCAAAGTTTACTTTTCTCTTGCAAAATTTCGATTTGCAATAATCAATAATTTGGTGTACATTGTTCCACTCTACAGCGTCATCGATGTTTGCTGGCGCTGGCTCCTCCACGCAGGGCGCACGCGGCAGCGGTTGGGCACCGAGTCCTTTCGAGGGGGACGATTTAGAGGACGAGGACGAGGGCGAGGAGATCCATGAGATACTAGCTGCCTCGCAGCTCAAAGGAGCTCCGCCACCACAGACACAGGACCCACCAGTTGCCACACCCGTGCAGACGACCCGCGCTGGCCGTGTTGTACCACCAGACTGGTTGACGTACTCCCAGGGACAGGTGCGAGCGCAGGGTAGGAAGTCGAAGAGGCCTAGAGGTTACGGTCCGGGCCCGTAGTACTTTGTGTCTGTAATAGTTTGTCTGTTGTATATAATGTTTTATTAATTCTACGTTTCCTGATGAAACCACTTTACTTCGTTTACGCTCATCGATCAAACGACGTATTCCTCACGATCTACGTTTCTGACGAATCTGATCAAAAATAAAATTTTCGAGTGTCAACTTCACGACGAAAGTACATTCCGAGCGGTGACAACTAAACACACATTAACTATCATACAAACCTATTGATATCCAACTAGCGATGCAACTATTGTGTGAGGATGGCACGGCCAGGGAGCGGCGACAGTATGTGCCTAGGAAATAGTGACGGCAGCCGGTAGTCACATAAAAATTGATTTCGAAAATTAATTTTTTTAAATCAATTTTTTTCTTTTTTTTCGGAATATTGGTCCGGACTGTCCGGATAAGGTCCGGACTATATTAACGCTAAATACCGCCCTCTAGTTGGGCGGCAAGCCAAAAACCGCCCTCCAGAGGGCGCAAGGGGCCGCCTGTAAAATGGCCGGCCCCGGGCGCATTTTGCAGGCGCCCCCTTGCCGCCCTCTGAGAGGGCGGTTTTTGGGAGGCCGGGGGCCGCCTACAAAATAGCTGACGGCCGTCGGCGGGGGGGCCAACGGCCGTCAGCCACGTCATAAAATCGCCCTCTGGGAGGGCGATTTTCTCCCAGAGGGCGGCGGGAGTCTATTTTTGCAATTTTTTGAAACAAAAATCTATTTTTGCAAATCTTTTAATAAATAAATCTAAAAATCAAAAAAATTCAGCGATTCAATAGGGATGTTCGGCTCAACACCCCGATTTTGAGGGACGGACAGGGACACCCACGAGGCCACGAACTGGCGATTTTTTTTTAAAAAGGCCATGCCCGTGGGTACAACGGGATCTAAACAAGATATGATTTTATAGGAAATTTATTTGTATGAACACTGCTCTTTCGGTGGCACGAGAACATTCATACAAAGACGGTAGTTTTATGGTTTTATTTGTGGAAACACAAATTTTTTGGTGGTGGTTTTTTTAATAGGGTGGTTTGGTTTTTTTTGGTGAGATGATTTTATTAGGAAGGTGGTTTTTCTACGTGGGGAAGTACGGTGGTTATAGAGGAGAAGGATGACTCTGTTTTTATAATAATAGAGAAAAAATATTTTTTTCCTTGATTTTCCAAAAATATTTCTTTTTGGAAAGTTTTGCAAAAATATATGCCACGAATTGTCAACGGCTATAGCGATAAACCACATGGTGTTACTGCTAACACCTGTACCGACCATTAGTATATTTTTAAAAAAATTTCAAAAACAGGATATTTTTCAAAAAAATTGGAAAAAAATTTATATTTTAAAAATATTTTCCGCACTTGCTGGTGGTAGTATTTTTCAAAGTACTAGTACTCCCTTGGTCCTTTCGTTTGGTTCTCGCCGTCTCCTGACTCCCGCCGCTAGCCCGGCAATCCGCCGATGCTTCATGCTTGCAGGAGATTAGCGTCGCCGGAGGAGGGCAGCGCGATGGCCATCCTCCCCACCTATGCCACCGCCCCCTCCTAAGATGCCTTTCCTTCGCCGGAAGCGCGAGATCTCAAACCGGCCTTATCCGTTGGCCCTATGAGTTGGGATCTGGGGCACGCCAAGCGGCCAAGGCAATGTCGATGCAAGCAATCGGAGTCAACGCCGTCGAAGGCCATCACGAGGAACTCCCAGGAGCGGCAGATGAACTGCGGCGGACCGCGGACATGGGACTCTCCAGGCTCCTGGTACAACCCAAAACTGTGGCTTTCTGCTTGTACGAATTGCCTGATGAATTTTATCAAGACAGTACCATGGATGACCGAAACTGGCATTCAGACAAGAATACAATGGAGATCGGATCAACTCATGAAATTTCTAATATATTGAAGAGATGACTACCTTTGAACATTACATGCTCTTGGCACAATAACCACGCACTTCCACAAGGCACGTTACTTTCTGAATTTACTTTCTGAATCACAAAAGAAAGCAACAGAAACAGCCATACATAGCTTCAGGTAGCTTTAGCCTAAGCTCACAATATCTCACATTACTCAACCTCATAGAAACTTCAAGCTTACTACCAAAACTAGTGGCCTCCTCATACTTACAGAAGAGGTTATGTATCCTTAGACCACAATCACTAAAAGATTCAGAACAACATCAGACCAGCGATGCTAACAATGCCAAGCAGCAGCCCAATACTTGCCTTCAACCCAGCAGCACCATTCAAGCCCCAGACGTGCACATCGTCGATCACCGGCCCACAGAGCGAGCTGTGATCATCGCTTCTTGTGTTGTAGTACACGCTGTAGAATGCCACACGTGTCCTCTCGGCTCGTGCTGTGAATGTCACATTTGCAGCCTGGCTCGTGGCATTGCCCATGGGCGAGTAGTGGAAGTTCTGGGCCTGATCGCCTGCAAATGCCATGACAGCCATTGGTGGCTGGCATGAATCCCCTGCTGAGCCCAGTGTGAATGTCAGGCTGTACTCTTTCTGAGGGGTTGTCTCGACCATCTGTGAGATGATGCCCTCCTTGCCTGACAGAAGCTCAATGGCACGTTTCCCTTGGGGAACGGTGTATTGGTCAGAGTCAACAAAGCGGACGGCACGGTTTGACTCGATCATCCAGCCAGGCAAGGCAGATGTCTGCTCATCAAGGTTGGTTGGGAGAAGCACCCCAAAGCTCGTGTTTGGAAACATCCATGGACCCTCCTCAAAGTCTCCATTGGTCACCACATTATCTGTTGAAGACAGGACAGTACCAAGTTATGACTTATGAAACCATACACAAGAACTAGAACACCTCTAGCCCTCTAAGACATACTGTAAGGATATACACTAGTAACTATAGAGATAAGCAGCATTGTCATACCCTTTGGTTTGTCTGGGGTGAAGAGCTTCTTTATGGCAACGTTGTCAAGGATTGGCCCACAAGTTGGATCATCCTCCATACCAGGGTTCCTGAACTCAAGGCTCACCTGCTCGTCTGTCGCCTGAAAAGCCAATGCATATGCATCCCAGCCTTCTATGTTGTACAATGTCTGCAAGTCCACCGTCTGTGATGCACCACCGAGCACAGACACATTGAGTGACTCTAGCTGTGCACACGTCCGGGCTGCACTGAACGTGATAGCATACTCTGAGCCTTTCTCAACCTGCACCACCTGCCCTATACTTGCGTCGTTTCCAAGACGTACAGCATGATCCCCTGGCATGAAAATCCAAGTATTAAACACACCGAATACAGATCAATCCAGGTGCAACTTGATTGATCAGAGACAGGAGAAAAGCTCTGTAGCATACCCTGTGGAACAATAAGAATCATGCCACCCTGGTGCTGGCCTGCTGAGATGAGCTCAACTGTCCCATTGATCGTCCAGCCAGGGATCGATGATGCACCCTCAGCAACTGAAGCAGATTTGACAAAACCGCCAGCGGGTGCTGTCTCAAAGTCGCCATTGCTGAGCAAGCCTGTTGTGCAAGGAGATCACTTGCTCATGTAAGTTGCAAGGTCAATTTCAGAAACAGATCTCAAAAAGTAATGTAGCTGCAATCCAAGGCCAAGAGGTAGCAAATATATTTCTCAAGAACTCTACTTAATATCTACCCATGTGATATGTGCAAGTGTTCCCATGCAAGTGATGTCATATGCATCTACTGCAAGTCTGCAATGCAATAAAACCATAACTAGCTCTAGCATATTGTAAAATAGGATGAACCATAAATCTGATCCCCTACTGAACCTAGTACACTGTGTGCTGGACTATCTTTATGACACATATAAAACAATGTACAGCTCAGAAGGAATTGAATGGCACCATACAGCTCCAGTAAAATGCACGACAGTGAGGAAAAAAAATTCAGATATTAACCTAGGACATTAACTGGAACATTTCCACGCAAACATGCGTAACAAGTGAAACAAACCATCACAGTAGAGTTTGAGAAAGTTCATCTTCAAGACTGGTTTTTTTAGGACTTCCCAAGCTTGTTTTTTAGGACTATCCTCCCCAGTTGAGAACACAGTTACACAAATCAACCATAACATATTTAAATCTTCTGCACCAAAATTTAATAGCTAAACCGCTAATTCAGTACTAGGAGAGAAACATGTTTCCATTTTTCTATTGTACATCCAATGCAGTTCATTGGGGCACTACAGGTAGGCCACTTTACTATGCTTCAATGTCCTCACAAGGACAGCCATGTGACTAGGCACGACGATTTTATGTGGTGAAAGTGAAACATCCACCAACCCCTACCCTATCAGCCATCCCAACATGGAGAACCCCATGCGGTGGTCCAGAGTCCAGACGTCCATGTCCGGAGGAAATCACCATGGTCAGTAGCGTAATTCTGGGGAGGTGAAGGTACAAAAAATTAAGAGACAGGCATGGACCCTCACGGCCATCCTTTTAGTAAGCCATTTGACCTTTTCATTAGAGGATTCATTGAACACGTTGCAGGACACTGGCTTCTGCTCTGCCGTTCGGCATGGATCCGATTTTACTACAACGCCTGATTTCATTTTGACTTTCCTGTAACTTCGTCCTTGCATAGAGGTCATAATACTTCCTTCGGACAAGGTAGTAAACTCATTCAGTTACAAGCCTGAACATTTTCTGAATCTTTCAAGTGGTATTATTAGCAGCATTTTGCACCCAACAGTATGTCTTTCTCATCATATGGGGCAGCTCACTTGGGGGTTACTAGTCATTTTCAAACATAAAATTGCATGATACATAAAAAAAATATTTGCATAGTATCGCAAAGTTCTTCAGAAAGGTATATATACAGACAAACTAGACTTGAAGGCAAGTAAGCATAAAGGAAGGAAAAGGTGTATTAACCAAAGTTAAAAGATTTTTTATCCAATTGATGTACTTAATAAGTGGTTGCACTACATACAAACTAATCCACAAGAAGAAATTCATGTAGCAGTATAATAACATTACCAGGGAAGCTTTGGCTCAAGTAGCAGTATAACAGGTCAGTTTTTAGCTGTTCAGGCTTCAGTAACAGAACATATCCAAATCTTTAAACGAAGTGCTTCGCGTTTTTCCTAACTCTAGAGAATTGGATGAGTAAATGTTTGTGCCAAGGATCCTGCCTACTTTTGAGGACCTTTACTTTGCAGGTATACTGAACCGTGCTCTACCAAAAGAAAAAAAAGGGTTTCACTTTACCTTGTGTATATCCATCACACTCCTTCCTCACGAGTGCAAACACATCTCCTGATTCCTAATGCACAAAGCTAACTTCTTGGCATGCTTTACCATACCATTTTCCTAGCCACCCTTCAATTTTCTCCTCAGTGCTATGTATGTATACTAATAAACTCAGCAAATGTTCGATGCAAAGAAGTACTAAACCCCATGATTTCTGTACTGTTGAGATCTGATGCAGGAAGCCACCCTCCCCAAACTCCAACCAAAGATTGCACAAAGCATGTCAAAATACTGCCTTGGATAACCACATGCAGACATCAGAGCATGAAAGAAGAACAACACTACTGATCCTCCAGCAAGGGCAAGAACAAAAATGATCCAAGAGACAGCAAGCATACCATCCTCCACCGCAGCGGCTGAGGCCAGATGGGCGGGCGCCAGCAGAAGCAAGCCCAGGCACAAGCCCAGCAATGCGAGCCTCCTCGCTGAATCTCCCTCCATCTCCTCCTAGCCTAGTCTCCTCGAGCTCTCAGCTCCTTCCTCCTCCTCCCTCTCCGGAGAAGAACAGTTGGGGGAGTGAGCAGTACTGGAGCCTGGTGGCAGTAGGAGAAAGAGATGGCTGGCTGTGTCTGTGTGACTGTGTGTGCTTGGGTGCAGCTGGCCGAGTGAGTCGAGCCCTGAGTCCTCACCGGGCTGGAGGCAGCTCTCTGCTCACGCCCTGCTTTTTATGGGACTCTGATGGCGATTCCCTTTTCCTTTGGCACTTTGCTGGCCACCCCCCATTATTCTATTTTCTCGCAGGCCTGGGGTCTGAATGGTGAGAAGGGAGTCAATAGTCAATACTCTAGAGGTCACCTGCCTTTTGCTTTTTCGCAGCGTTTTGGTACCACTTTGTCGAGCACCAAAGAGAGCACCGCTGCTACTTCACGGGAACACGGTTGTACAGTAGAAACTTGCTTTGCTTGTGCATTGCTCCAATTCCTCACGAATCACGACTCACGAGTCAATGTCGCTACGAGAGCACCTATTTTTTTTCTGACTAGTAATAATATATGCTCGTCAGTGAATGCTCGACAAGAACTGGCACGGCACAGCACAGCTAGTGAGCGTACAACCACGGACACACAGTGGGTGTTGTTTAAGGCACACACCAAAGCTAAGCACAGCGGCAGGACGTTGGTTTACACTTTACAGGCAGAGAAGAGAAGCAGTAAAATAAATTCAGAGTCCGGTCTTTGTGTTTATCTCTACCATTTTCTGGTTACATGATTGTGTAGCACAACGAAAGGAATGAAATTCAGCGACAGTTCAAGTGAGATTGTACTCGTATCGTTGTATATGCTTTCGCTTTAGGTGGGTGGTTGCAGACAGAGCGGCTCAAAAACCATCAACGTCTGCAAAAGTGAGACCCGTTGAGTAAACAAGTGAGCATGCCGGCGATACGGGTTTCTATAATCCATAGTGTTATTCCACTATGCTAGCCACTTCTTTCTGAACATTAGTATCGAGTGGCACTCCTAGTCAAGCACAAAAAGGGGGAAAAACAGCTAGTAGTAATAGTATTGGATCAGTGACGGGCCTCCCGGCCTTACTGAATCTTCAGATTAATAATAGTAATTACTGGTCGTGTTGTCTTTGGGGGGCTCGAGCTCGAGCAGCGTTCACTTTTGGGCGCGCACCATGACACGCTGCTAACCGACAGTGAAGTTCAGATATCGAAGATGAGACGACCGGCAGTGGTGGAGCTAGCTTCTGCACACCGACACATTTTCGCAGTGTTCACATTTTCATAGCGGTGAAACTTGGTCAACTACTTCGCGTAGAGATCACGTCGTGATTCCATATTTCCACCGAGCCATGCAGAGGATGCAAACTGCAGTATCAAATCACTACCAAGTCAGCAGATCCGAGCAATGAAGTCGGCTACTGTTTATGTATGGACCAACCTATGCATGCAGCATGCACATCATGCTGTGCAGGGTACAGGATCATAAACGATCGAGATCTCAGGACATGCCGTGTAGCAAAAAAAGAAAAAAAAAAGAAAGAAATCTACTCCTTCCAGTACAGGAGTATTACTACTCCAAATGAGTAGTGTTAATCCGACTTCATGCCAATACAAAACTATGCAAAAGTCCAGGTAAAACCCCAGCGTGAAGGTGCGATAGACAGGACAAAACTAACCGGCAGAAATTCGTGGTAGCCACTACCGACGTACAACGCATGGACAAAGCTGGCCATGGATAGAGTTGGCGTATACCCCATACCCTGTACCCGTACGGGCCACACATGCACGACGCCATGATACTATCCCAGGCAGGCACTCTGGCCCCGTTTGAAACAATCGGAAATTTTTTTATTTTTTATGAGCATATTTTTTAAACTGCTAAATCATATATTTTTTTAAAAAATTATATAAAAATTACTTAAAAAATTATATTAATTTATTTTTTAAATTTAAAATAATTAATAATTAATTAATTATATACTAATAACTCATCTTATTTTACGTGGACTTCTTTTGTCTTTTTTTCTTCACTCAACTTTAAACTATCCTAGAGTCAGGTCCACACGTAATCTGCGACCGCGAGGTGCAGATCCACGGCGTCGTCATCCGATCCTGTGGATTTCCCGCTTGCTGCAAGGCAGCAATGCTGCCTCCCTCTCCGGCCGATCGAGTTGGCGGCCGAAGTTACGACGCCTACGTACGTACTGCGGCCGCGATAAAAGATCGCCGGCTGGTTGGGCGTGGGGAGCCTTTACGAGCGGCCGGACCGACGCACGTTGCGGCGCTCGCCTTTCCTGATGCCACCGGAGAATTCGGCGCTCCTTTGCGTCCCAATTGATTGGTCGGTTTCCCTGCACCATTTTTATCGTGGTAGGTGCCCCGTGCCCGTACCTCCGGCAGCCGGAGCCCAATCCGTTCCAGAGAATGCATGCAAACCAGACCGCGTGCGGTGCGGTGCGGAAGCGGAACTGCTGCATTGTAATGCATGCTGTCGCTGAAACCAAACCGTTCTGAAAATGATCTGAAACACAACTGAGAATGCCGGTCACCTTTGCCAAATTTCTAGGCTTTTGTTTGGAGTTTCTCTGTGGAAAAGAAGACAGGAACTTCTCCGGTTTTCCCGACGCAAAGGTTTCTTCACTTGCAAGGCTACCTTCTTAGAAGTATTTTGAAGGTAAAGAAAATAGAAAAAAATCACGTAAACAAGTAATTAACACATGATTAATAGAGTATTAGTTATTATAAATTTAAAAAATAAATTTATATGATTTTTTAAAACAACTTATATATAGAAAATTTTTTAAAAAAACATACCGTTTAGCGGTTTAAGAAACACTTGTAGAAACAAATAGTTTTTTTCTCCCTTCTTGCCGAACGTGCCTTAACCCTGATTCTGTCTATGCATCGGTCCCAGCGATACTGATTTTGGTCTTCTCTATGTTGGTCACTACTCCTAAACAGTAATACTACTATCAATCGATGCATGGATTTCGGAGTAGGATACTTTTGCCTAAACTAGTTCATTATCAAAAATAAATAAATAAATTATATTCACGGTACATCAGCTAAGAATTGAGCATGCTAATATAACAATTTAATATGTAGGTGCAATTTAGTACTCTCTGTTTTTTAATAACCGATAATTTTAACTTTCTTATTTAAATTTTAGCCATTAATTACTCCTAGGCTATTAGACCAAAGTGAACAAAAGTTTGATGCTTATATTTAGGGTATACCTCACTTTAATAACGTGGTATTATTTCCAGTGTTTGTAAATATTAAAAAAGAGATGAGTGGTCAAAGTTTAAAAATAAATAGTGTCTAGTATCAATTATTAAAAAACAGAGAGAGAGAGAGTACAAGACCTTAAGAAGTCCATATACAAATGCAACAATTTAAAAAGCGTGTGTGATTTTGATACAGTTACTTAATAAGTGAGCATGTTAGTGCAACAAATTGATTATTTTAAATATTTTTTGATATACATGTTCAATTTCTAAGTACTTATTTTATCAATATACTTGTGTAGTTTGTATAAGCACACTTAATTTTTTTATTCTAGTAATTAAAATTCAATTAAATTTTACTACGTAGAAAATTTTGTATTTCGATCGAGTTTTGAGAAGATAAAGAAAAAAATCCAAACTAGTGGTGCAAATTAAATAAACAACGTAATTGTTATAGATTATATGCAAGATTGTAAGACAATATCTACAAGATTACTATGTGATAGCATATTGACACCATAAAAATACTTATTTAGTACTTGTTAACCAAAACAACACATTACTACCTAGCCAAGTTGTAGCAACAAAATAATAAAATTTTAAGTTCTTGCACTAGAATACACTCACTTGTCAAGTTGTTATACTTGAACATTAAATTCTCAATTTCCTGTATCAGATCACAGATCACACCCACCTGTTAAGTTATTGCACCAATACAATTTATCCTAAAAAAAGCAAAAGCAGAAATACTACAGAGCCTCTGGTCGTTGATAGTTGGTACTAATCATTCGCTGCCACAGGAAAGGAAAATGAGAATTTCTTCCTCTCCAGCCTCCACTACATACTGATACGACAAATTACCATGAGAACGGACCGGTGCTAAACCGATCATTGCGTGATTGAAGACCGTAAATACTCCTACATGTGCCGATTAGCGGGTGACAAACTGATAACGCCAAATGCGCCGTGAAAAGAAGGGAAAAATTATCAAAGATGATTGCCGTTCCAAAAGAAGCGAAAAGTTGTCAAAGATGATTGCCGTTCCCCTTGTGTGTCGCGGCCGAATAATTGCCCGCGTCTTTCAGCCGGCAAAAGTTTACCCCAAAAGCAATTTCCGTTGTTCTAATCAAGAGCCCACAAACGCGTTAATCCAGTCCAGAGCCGACAAACGCGTTAGCCCGCTACAAGCCTACAAGCGAACGTAAGATTGACGGCCCAATGGCCTATTGACCATTGGTGGCTAACGGATCGTTTCTACACTTCCAGAAGCCTCTTGACATGGCATATAGCCCAGCTTGGCACCCACGACGAGACCTTTGCGCACGCAGTCGCAACTCGCACCGTCGCAGAATTTTTACTGTTACTAATTTAATTTTTTTTTTAATTTACAAAACTAATTTTCGGTTTGAATCATTTGCAAAACTAGTCTCTTGCCGCCCTGGGCCACGGCGGGATTTAAAAACCGCCGTGGCCCAGGGCGGCGAATGGCATCCCCGTCGCCCGGGCTAACGGCGCCGTCCGCCGTTAGCCCCGGGGAGGCCACGTGGATTCGCCGCCCTGGGGGACGGCGGCGAATGCCCCCAGGGCCGAATGCAAAATTACATTCGCCGCCCTCCCAGGCGGCGAATGTAATTTTGCATTCGGCCCCCTGGGGGCATTCGCCGCCGTCCCCCAGGGCGTAAATCCACTGGACCCTCCGCCCAGCAATCGGACGGTCCGTTCGCACAGGGATCGGATCAAAACCGTTCCCTCCCGATCGACCATTGCCCAGCCCAGGCCTCGGCCCCCTGCAGCCATTTGCAAATTACCCAAATTTGAAAATTTGTTGCAATTTTTCACCCCAAAATTATTGAAAATTTATTTGTCAAAATTAAAATTCTTAAATTTTATTTATTGCGCCATTGCATTTATTGAGTCGATGTTTAAAAAAAAACCAAATACATATACTGTTCACGTCGTGAAAAGAACTTTGTCAAACTGAGGGTATCCCGATCGGCACTCGCATTCCAGTCCTCGTATGTCTGGATTGCACTCGCAATCCACTCCTCCCCGTCTTTCGCCACACGCTTAACAAAATTTAGTTTTAATCGTGGTTTAGGGTATGTTTTGACAGTTTTTTTTTATAATCCGACGATGGTGGGCGTTGGTTTGTAAAATCGTGCTGATCATTTTTTCAAGTTTATTTTTGGTAAAACTTAATTAATGACATGGTAATAGGCCGGTCCGTTTAATGACATGATAATAGGTAGATGCGAGCCATTCGCATTGCGCATATGAATGCGACACCCATAGTACGAAATACAACAAGCGAGACTACATTGTTAGCAGTACAATGTATCTGAAGGATGGGATCGAGTCTACAGGAGGTGAATATGGACATGACAAATTTAAACAAGTAATGCGAGACCTATAAATAAATAAATACAACAATAGCCCCTAGGTCATACGCCTCCTCGTCCTCCTAGGCTGCGCTCGCACGTGCCCACGCGCGAGTACGTCAGGCGGTCCGCCGTACCCCACGGGTAGCTCGGACCGCCTGAGCAGCAGGGGAAGCACCGGCGTCGTGCGGCTGTGTGTGCGGTGCACCTCCGAGCTGTGACGACCGGATCACGTCCTGCTCCGGAAGGAGGTCGTCCTCCGTAGAGATCCAAGCAGAGGTGCTCGGCGGCAGATCCCCGCCCAGTGTCCCCCAGGTGGAGGTGAGATCCGGTGCGTGGGTCTGGTAAAGAAAATCTCGTGTTAGCCGCATAAAAAATGCAATTAGTTATGTAGAATAGGTTCAATCCTGACGTACCTGACAATCCTCGCCCGATCGTGGAGGCTGCCGACCTCGATCCTCCGGCGGTACCAGAAGGACCTGCTCCCACGACGTACTGGCCCCTGCAGAACCCGCCGCTCCTGCCGATGTCCCTTCACCATGGGACTCGCATAGGTATCTGCATCGGTGGGGACTGCATCGGGACGGCGACAACTCAGAGCTCGGACGACCGAGCGCATCGTGTTGCACATCCGGCTCGAACGTGATCGTCTGCTCTTGCTGCGGTGAGAGGGATGCCAGCCTGTAGGCGCTGCCCCAGTAGGTTCCAGCTCCGTGATGGACCTGCCTAGCATCGTCCGCTGTTCAGCAGGACATGCATGGTTAGTTGCGCGTGGAACCTACCATTGAAAATAGTATGAAAACCATTGACTCACCGCGCGGAAGTAGTCCTGTCGCGGTGCGTCGGGTATGCGTCTCGCACCCCCGCGACGTGCGCCTGTGGAGCGTCGGGAAGTGTACGTCACCCGTAGTCTGGTACGGGCCTGGTACCAGGAAAAGGTACTGCTCGTACCTGGCGGCTGTGTAGGGGTGCAGCTCCGTGATGACGTCCTCCGTGGCTATGAGCCAGTCGTTGATGTAGTCGACGACGGTGGGTCTCCACAGCCTACCGGCGGCCTGGCCACGCCGACTTAACCTGCAGAGCACAAGATCCCCACCACCTTTTCCTTAACCAGCTTCAGAAACCAGTACCAACTCTCTGTGTTCTCGCCCTCGACGAAGGCAAAGGCCACTGGCAACACTTGGTTGTTCCCGTCTACTCCGATTGCGTCAAACATTTGCCCTCTGTATTTTCCAGTTAGGAATGTGCCGTCGATGCAGAGAATGGGCCTGCAATGAACAAATGCAAACATGCACGCCTGTAGAGAGAGGAAGCCCGCTGAAGACGCTCTGCCCAGGACTTGATAACGATGGGGGGAAACTTTTGATTTCGGAGTAGCTGCCAGGATTCCTCGCACAGATGGTTTGCAGTAGACGAGGCAAATTATTGTACGAAGCTTCAAACTACCGAATCTCATTTCAATTATCTTCTGTTTGGCCCTCCATGCCTTGGCATATGTAATGGTGTACTTGTACTTCTCCTCGATGCGGCTGATAATTGACTTGGGCTCGAACCGGGAGGTTCTCCACAACAGCATAATACAGCTCTGAAGCGATGAATGCAGATGATATGTTCTTGTGGTACTTCTGAACACCCGGAAGATGGCAGTTGTGCTCCGTCACGATGACACGGACCAACAGTCGTCATATTTCTTCCTGGATGCGTACATCCTCCATGGACATCCATCGCTTGAACTTGCACATTTCACTTCGTACACCGATCTTGTGGACTTTGATACCAGAACTCCCTCCCAAGTGACACGGCCCACATCTTTACAGCCTCTGTCAACTGTGCTTTTTCGGCGTATCTAGCGCTTGCACCACTTCATTCTGCCCGATACTCCCATGCCACGGTGTGCCCCTCTGAGACAACGAGTCCGGAGAAGTCCTCGTTGTCCCATTCTGCCGGGTGTACATCGTCCTCCGAAGAATCATCATCCTCCATATGCTCAGGTTCTGAGTCTTCAATTTCCATCTCCTGTACTAGACCTGGGTGTCTCTCCCCTTCATCTGCAAACCCCCGGTCCCATGTCTTCTTGGCCTCCTTCCTCTCCGGCACCCTCGTCTTCTGCCTCATTTTGCTCCCCTGTTTCATCGGGCCCTTCCGCTGTAACTCGGACCAGCCTGATCAATGCTGACCACGTCATGCACTACCACTAGGATGCTCGGTGCCCATCCTCGCTGCAGTGCACTCTCAACAAAAAATACCCAGCTGGCCGTTTGAATCTATTGGCATCAATTCCCACCAAAAACCTTCCACAGCCCAGCTAACCAGTGCGTACACCGTAATTGCATTTACTTGAGGATCTACTCCGAATCCCCTCATTAACCAATTGTAAACTCCAGGAAAACTTCTCTCAGCTGGAGCTATAATTCCCTTTTGTGCTACGTTGAACTCCGATAAATCTACCCCATATTGTCCTTGTCTGACATTCCTTCACCGTGATATATCCGCGAATACAACTCTATTTGCCATTTCTGTTCACAAAAAAAGATTTTATTAATCTGTACTAATCAATATTCGTTCCATAAAAAGGCTATACGTATGAGTCAAACCATTACCGTTTCTATATTTTACAAACTGACCCAGCGGCGCTAATAAAGTTATACGCTAGGTTTATCTAACGTGTCAAAATGACGTATACCAACGATGGCCATGGCGGAGCATATTTATTTTTAAAATAACTACAATTTACTACTTCTCCGCTATGTTTTTCTAGTACGGCCAAATAAATTTAACACTAACGATGGTTATGCCAAACCGCTAATATTTTCATACTATATTGGATATTACACTATAAGTCTACTACTAATTAACATTTGTTTAAAAAATTGACTACATAACAGAGGGAGATCAAAAAATACCTGGATTCGGCTAAAAAATCTGCGAGGGCTTCGCCGCTGTACTTCTCCTCCTTTCCCTCGGTTCTATTGGACGAACGCTGGAGGCGGAGGGGAGAAATGACGAGCGGCGACTGCAGGAAGGGATTTTATAGGTGCTGGCAAAAAACCGCCCTCCCCCAGGGCGGCGAATGGCTATAACCCGCCCTGGGGGACGGCGGCGAATGCAATTTTGCATTCGGCCCCCTGGGGGCATTCGCCGCCCTCCCCCAGGGCGGCGAATGGCTATAACCCGCCCTGGGGGACGGCGGCGAATGCAATTTTGCATTCGGCCCCCTGGGGGCATTCGCCGCCCTCCCCCAGGGCGGCGAATCCACGTGGCGTCCCCGGGGCTAACGGCGGCCGGCGCCGTTAGCCCCGGTGACGGGGATGCCATTCGCCGCCCTGGGCCACGGCGGTTTTTAAATCCCGCCGTGGCCCAGGGCGGCAAGAGACTAGTTTTGTAAATGATTCAAACCGAAAATTAGTTTTGTAAATTAAAAAAAAAATTAAATTAGTAACAGTAAAAATTCCACCGTCGCACGCACCCGCAGCCGCCAGCGAGTTCAAGCGGCAGCCACCGGGCGGACGGCGGGGCGGCTCGGCTCCCCTGATCCCCCTCCCCTGCGCGCATGGAAGACGGACAAGCTCCACCCGCGGATGCCGTCGCGGCCGAGCCCCTTACCGTCGCCGAGGCCGACAACCAGCTGCCTCCGCCAGCGCCGCCTCTCGCGGCGGAGGATGTCGTCGCCGAGGAAGACCCGCTGCCGCTTCCCCTTGAGGCGGCGGCGGAGGAGGATGTGACCCCCGTCGTCGCAGACGCCGTCGGCGCCGCGTCTATGGAGGAGGCCTCCGAGGCTGGCGCGGGTGGTGTCGTGCTCACCGACGATCTCACCGACCGGATCGTCAAGCAGGTACACCGGTTTCCAGTCCTTTCCTCTGTTAGATATCGCAGTGTTTTGTTGCGACTATCGCCGAGGTGGGCTTCGTTTTTGGGGGGCCTTGTGTTGCAACGGTTCGACTCCTAGTGATTGTCTCGTGTGAGAATGCTGAGATTTGTGTGTTCTCTTCAGCCATCCACTCGCGCCGTGCATTCCTGCCAGCACGACGGATATTTTGAAATGTTGTGCTTATTCAGGCGTTGAATGTTCCAACCTTGCAGGTGGAGTACTACTTCAGCGATGAGAATCTTCCTACAGATGAGTTCCTGATGAAATTCGTGAAGAAGAACAAGCAAGGCTTTGGTAAGTGGCATGCTCTTGCTTCATGTAGCGAAACCTCTATATATTGTTATGCTAATTAGTTGAGATAGTTTAGTCTGCTAGTTTAGAAATATGTATCTGAGACTGAGACAGGGGCCATGCCAAGTGTGTAGTTTTTTTTCTTTTTGAACTGCTTGTGATGCGCCTTATTATTATTTGCCTATATTATTTTGCCACCGAGATATTTGTACTTAGGTTATGACAGATTTGCCTTCCGCATAAATTGCGTTCTAGAAGGCTAGAAATAGACGTAATGTAATTGGTCAGTAACTATATGTATTTGATCTGATTTTGAAAAGCTCTTTTATATCTCTTTTTGCTTTTTTTTGGTATATATACTGTCCTTCGTGAGACAAGGTGTGACTCTGCTAGCTCAATGTTGCTGCATTAAAGCACTGGTCGTATTTTGCCTTGCCAATAGTGCATTAGTGGAATGGAGATGAAAATGATGAAATGTGACAGGTACTTATGATGAGGCCTTTACATAGGTACTCCTGGTGCAGCTTTCTTTAGTTGTGCCGAGAAGCTTGTTTAGGCCTCTGTGAATACTAGTTTACTGTTGTCTGATTCACTCCATTCTGTTACAAAATTATAATCAGGTGGATTTTGTAATTAATAAATATGGCGACTGGCTATTTAATTTTTGTATTCTTTTTTGCTGTTTCTCCCTTTTCATGGTTTCTGTGTAGTCAGTTGGATTGCCTCGCCTTTAGTTTTGACCGTGGGACCATGAAGATACATTAAACTTGATCCCGTAACTAACTGATGTTGCCTGGAATTCTGCCATGGTAGCTGATTCAAGTTGTTGCGGTGGGAATTGATATGCTCCTTACTCATCTGAGTTGTCCCTTTTTTTGAGCTCCACAATTAAAGTGAGATGGATTAGTTTTGAAATTTGAATATTTGATTGATAATTTACAGCAATATTTTGCCCTCATGCATACATTGGGACAAAAGCTGCAATCGTTTTGCAAGTCAGGGATTTTTTTTCTTTTTAGCAGCCTGACTTTCTATATGTATCATATGCGCTGGATTTTGTGTGTGCTTGTGAAGTAACCTTTGAACAATGATCCACGTAGCACCACTTATTGCATGGCAACTCATGGCATAGTGTGAATTTATCCTTTATCTTTTGGCATGGTGTGGATTTATCCTTTATCTATTGATGATTTTCGTGTATTTAAACTCTTCTGAATTTCAGGCTGTTACTGTAACTGGTATCATAAGTGGCTCATTAGATAAAGGGTAATCTTCTGTCATGAATCACAAAAAGATATTTACATTAGGTCAGGTGAATTAAGTGTTGCTTAGAGCATCTCCAAAAGAGGCCCAAAGAGGTTCTCAAAAGTTAAATTTTGAGATTTAAGTTAAAAATAGGTCTCCAATAGATACCCAAACCTATCCCCAAAAATTCCCCATGCCCAATCCTAACCCAAAAGTGAGCTAGATTTAGGGAATCTATTGGCGTCCCCAAACACTGCTCCTGTGGGAAAATTTCACCGCTCAGGCGCCAGGAATTTTTTTCTTCCTCCCAATGTCTTCCGCCCGTGCTGATTTTTTTACGCTGCCTGTCGCAGTCGATTGATCCGCACACCGTCGCAAGCCATTATCGATTTGCCTCACCACCGACTGCGATTGATGACACGTTCAGCTAGGGGATCGATAGGGCCTTCCGTTTCTCCACAGGCTGACGACAAAGTCTTGCGCCGAGGGCACTATGGCCGGCGACGTGTTCTCTGGCGCCAAGGAGCGGCGGCATCAACGAAGGTCCTCTCGATCGGTGTTTGCATGGGGGCACGGTATTGTCAAAAGAAAACGATCGCAAGCAAACATTAGGCCCATCTATCCTACGTGGCCAACAAACTAATTTTTGGGATCCAATTTTTGGGCCTTTTTTGGAGATGGTAAGGCTTTTTGAGCCCAAAATTTTTTAGGATGGTCCCAATCTAAGGTTTTTGTGAACTAATTTTTGGATCTCTCTTGGAGATGCTCTTAGCGAGTATATTGTACTCAAGTCTATATGGATGGATGTTCATTAGGGTTTGTTTTCATCAAATATTATGTATTATATGAAGTAAAAATCTAAAAGGTTCTTCTAATGATGTGTTATCTTTGATAATAGTTCCTATTGGAGTTATTGCATCATTCAGAAGAATGAAGAAACTTAGTCAGGACCTCTCTATAATTGAAGCTGTGCTTAGGGCATCATCTAAGCTGGTAATATTTTGCCCATTTATTATCTATACTAATGCTTTGGAAGTGGTGCTTTTGGTTAGTGGGAGATACATATGGTTGCTATGTTAATAATTTATATGTATATAACTAGATGCTGTTATTTTGGTCCTAACCTTCAG
Source organism: Oryza meyeriana var. granulata (assembly GCA_003991445.1). Classification (NCBI taxonomy): domain Eukaryota; kingdom Viridiplantae; phylum Streptophyta; class Magnoliopsida; order Poales; family Poaceae; genus Oryza; species Oryza meyeriana. Next base: position 34,212 of record RYFJ01001009.1, read on the forward strand.
GTTCTGAGTCCAGATGGGAAAAGGGTCAGGAGGTTACACCCATTGCCACACAATGAACTGAAAGATACTAAGGTCAATTTCCAGCCCACTCCTTGATCAGATGCATTATTTATACGCATTATCTAATATCTATGTTTTAATTTTAACTTGCATGCAGAAAAGGACAGTTGTGGTGGAAAATCTGCCTTCAGATTTCTCCATGGAGAGCATACATGCGATGTTTGAAACAATTGGAAAGTATGTTGTTTGCTTGTGATTATGATGCTATATTGTTCTGAGAACAGTCAGTAACTGATGCTCATGCTATAATGTGTTGGAACTCTATTTTATCTTTGTATGTACCAGAATTGTGAAGATAACCATTTATGATCAACATTCAGTGGGAGAATCTGCAACAATCAAGAACCATGACATCAGGCTAAGTAACAAGGTGTGTATCAGTTAGTTATTTTTAAAGATCTTATAGATGCCCAAACTATAGCCCTTTTGATTTTACTACCTACTGATTGTAGTCATAGGTTCGTATTCGAGTAAAAAGTTGTAGTCATGGGTTATTTCTGATAACCTGTCACACAAACTACCACTCGTTGTACCCAGTAACTAAATGGAAAATATATTTGATAAATTTAGTTATCTCTGGATGTTTTAATATATCCTCCTGGATAAAATTGGATATATCCTTTCCTTCACCCGATATTCAAGTTGATAATAAGTCAGGGTTGTGCAGGTGCATGCTCTTGTCGAATATGAAACTGCAAAGGCAGCTGAGAAGGCTGTGAGTTTCGTTATCTCACATTTAATGGCCCATTTAAGCCAGTGTATGAATCAATACATCTTAAAGAATTCTTTTTATGTATGATCAAATTAGGCTACCACCTTAAATGATAAGAGCAATTGGAGGACTGGAATGAAAGTCAGGCTGGCTAAGGGAAGTGTAGGATCAGGAAAGCATAACCAGTCTTCAAAAGAAAATCAGGCCATCCAGGACCAGCCTTCAAAAGTAGAACAGCAGATGGTATCAGAAAAGAATGGTGGTACTGATTCAGTGGAGGGTTCTTTAGGCAATGAGAATGTGAACTCTAATATTACCCATGAGGTTTGAATTATTTCATGCACCTATCATTTGTTCAATTATCTGCTTGGCACAATTATGTTTCACTTTCTCTTATATCCGTGCTTCACCTTGTGCACTGCCTTACTGAACTGTACATATGATACAAGCATGAAGTTCAAATATATTATTCTATTTAGAATTTTCCATTTTTAGATGCTATGATCATCAGCATCAGTTTGCTGTCATTGTCCTGTAACTGTCTTTACTCATAGCTCATTGTGCATGTCTGTAGGACAAGCGCCAACACCAAAAGGCAAATGCTAAAGGAGGGCGAAAAGGTCGATATAAATGTCAAGGAAGAGGTCAGATTCAGCAAAATACGAGTGGACAAGGTAATCTGTTTACGCTATTTTGACCATACTAAATTTCTGGATTACTGAGTTTCATCCAATATCCACAATATCTGTTTGCTTTGCATTGAGTGAAATGTTTCTCAGATGGACTCCATTTGCACAAATAACTTAAGTTCATTCCCATGTTTGTGCATGACAGAGGCAGGACGCTTCATGGTCAACATGCTGCTCTGCTTCCTGATGACAAAAAGTTGAACAATATTTATTATCTTAGGCAACTTTTGCCATTATACACATCTACTTACCTAGTTTTGCGCAATGATATCCTCGTTCATTAGCTAAGTCTCTTTTCATCTTGATGACAGTAGGTTCACCAGGCTTACATTTCTGTTACATTTTGTATGTAAAACTAGCTTATCCACAAGTATCTTATACATGAGCTGAGAATTCGTCTTGACGGTTCTTGCTTGTAAACCTTGGTATTCCAAATGAACATGCAGAAGGAAACCAAGATCGAGTTGTAGTTCTGTTAATTTGTACAAATGAAAAATCAAATACCTGTGACTATTTTGTCACATATATCTTTTTTTTTTAACTTTACCTCTGGGATATGCATACTGATGTTATTTTTCATATCAGGCAATGGCTCATTCCCTGCCACTTCTGGTTCTGATCGTGTGAACAAGCCTGTTCCTGGACCGAGAATGCCAGATGGGACAAGGGGCTTTACTATGGGGCGTGGTAAATCTCCTACATCCCAGAAAGGGGATAATGCTGAAGAATAGTGCTTTTGTCCCAAAAGGCCTGGTAAAATTCTAACTGCATGAAAAACATAGTGCTGCTGTTATGCTAGAAGCTGTCTTGCTGCGTGTAAGAACATAGGGACATGTCACTTGTACAGAAAAGGCTCTCGTTTTTATGCAGCGTCTTTTCTGAACTCACTGGTGCTTTAGTAACTGCATGAAAAACATCATTCTGCTGTTATGCTATAAGCTGTCTTGCGGAGTTTATGAACATAGGCGCATGACGTATAGAGAAAAGGTCTTTTTTTTATTTAACATATTTTCTTAATTCAATTTTCGAAATTATTTCTGCTGGCTAGAAGAGTTTTACCGCCAATTGTGAAGCACTTGTTCCATCTTATTATTTGTGATGTTTAGGTTTTGGCTACCATCTTGTCCTGAAAAACACGAATGCTGGTATATTAAAGCAGGAAATATATGCTTGGAGTGTTAAAAGTACTTAGGATGCACAAACGGTAACAAATCGAGACCCGAAACGCTTTCCGTGGACTGGAGGCTTGATTCCTGGAGCAGTCCTGTGGGTGGTGCCTATTTAGAGCATACCGTGCACCGTGTTGATATCGTGGTGAATAGCCCTCTGAAGGGAGGAGCCAGTAGTCACAGTTCAGCTTAATAGTACGTCAAAGGTTGATCGGCTGCCGAACACGCTGAAAGCTAAACAGTCACGGAGGCTGTCCCTGTTCGGTGGTGCCATTTTGTTACTGTTATGTGTTAAGGATTATTGGGACACCTGTCGACCCGACAAATGAATGGAGCTCCTGAGTAAGAGTGAACAGGTCAGATCCGCTGAAACAAACCTCAACAATTTCATGACCAGTTTCGCAGCGATTTACTGCGATCTGTCACCAACTTAATACGATGTTGGATCTTGGTTCCTATTCAGGATTGGAAAAGGGCCACCTAGGCAGGCACCGCAGAGCAGGATTGCAGGAGCAAGCACTCGATGCCAGCACGCAGGCAGGAGCAAAGGCTGGACCAACCACTCATGGGGCGCCGTTCGGCTCATCCATTTTTTCGAAGCAGTGACCCGCATGCAGATGAAAGGGCCCTGCCGGCTGCGTGCTGGTGGGGGCGGAGATTGGGAGGTGGAAACAGAGGTTTTGCCCAAGCGGACCGTATCCAAACTGCCGGCAAGGCCCAAGCAAGCCATGTGCTCCACCAGAGTAGACCTCTTTCCGACGGCAACCTCCCTTCTGGGCGGTAGCTTCTCGCTCGGTTCTCCTTCGTAAAACGATATATTTTTTATAAAAAATTTTTATATAAAGATATCTCTAAAGAATAAATAGATCTATTTTTAATAATTAATAATTAATTAATTATATATTAATAACGTTTTTTATTTTACGTGTAACTTATAAGCCGTTCTCACAAGCTGAAACGAACAGGCCAAACCGATCAGCTATCGGGCAGGCGGGCAGCGTCAGATCTATTAGTAGTAGTAGCTAATTGCCGCCGGTAAGATCAAGCTTTACTACGGTGAACGTACACCAGTCGGATTACGCCCCAATACAACAGGAGTGTGGAGTGTGCAGCCTGCTCTCTACCATCTACAGTGTTACGGACAGCAGAACGACCAAGTTCTCAACTGCGAAGATACTTACTTCGGCTCAAAATACTATAACTTTTGTTATTTTTTTAAAGAAATTAAGATTAAAATTAAAAAATAGTTATGATTGGCTAAGATGAGAAAGTAGTTAAAGAAATTAAAAGAGAAAAAAATTATGATTGGTCGAGATAGAGAGGTGTAGAAAAGTAGTAATATTATAAGATAAAATTTAAATTCTATAAAAAATAGTATTTTAAGATGAAAGAAGTAGTTAAATGCAATCTGTCCCCTCCTACACGAGGTATTCTCTTTACATTGCTCTTCGAAACAGCGGTTATTTGATTGTTGATCGGTTGCGGGGAGGCTTATTGGGGAAGAAGCCACAGAAAAGTGGCAGCATGATACTACATGCGACTATGCGAGCGACGGTGTGAGGTGAGAAAATGTTGTTTGAGAAATGGGATATGTGTCACATGTATAGGTTTGATCAAGGGTGGGTATACAATTTGACTTAATTCCCTCTTGAGTATTGATGGCAACGGCCGGGAAATACATTCTCATCTCCGTCCTGTGACTCAAAAATTTTTCCATCTCTATCCTAGCCAAACATAATGAGAAAAACTTTGTTTCCATTTCTGTCCACAGACCCCATATATATATATATAATTAATGTAACATAGAGATGGGCTATGGTGCGGCATGCCGCACGGTCCCTTCCGTGCGGCATGTCCCGAGCCGTCGGATGGGCGCGATCGACGGTCCCGGGATATTCCCGTGCCCCGTCCGGGACCGAGCCTGTGCATCCCGGGACCGGGGGCCGAGAATGCCTGGACCGTCGATCGCGCCCATCCGACGGCCCAGGGCGTGCCGCACGGAGGGGGCCGTGCGGCATGCCGCACCATAGCCCATCTCATGTAACATATATCATTCATATTTTATATCAATATATCATCTTTTATTCACTAATTTACATGATAAAAACATAATATTGTTATTCATTAAAAATCACCATGAATATAATCACATGACATGAGCACAAAAGTATTGAACTTAGACTCCTATACCAATTAATTAGGTCTCCGCGAGAACAGGGACAGGGGACAGAGGATCATCCCCGCTCACGTGAGACCTGACTGGAACATGTTTCCCACTATTTGATTATCCGTGGAGAACCAATTCCAACCATGCCTTCCTCTAAGGCTAATTCCAATGACAGTTTTATTATCAATAAATGAGATGTCATGTAAGCAAATTTGGTGACATGATAATATAATTATGAAGAGAGAGAGGGAATGGGTTTTATCCAGATGAAGCTGAGTATATACTATTTCCAAAGACTATAAAACTGATTAAAATTGGCATTGAGAGCTAAAATATTTCATTTCATTCAACTGCATCTAATTTTATGCATCGCTATTAAATGTTATGAGTAGCTTATGAAACCACGAAATAAAATTATATATTAGAGGTATTATTTTATTTATCAAATTAAATCTTTTTAAATAACATGACACTCTTAGCAACTATAAAATAAAACTCTTTACTGGATGTGGCCTAATAGAAAATTTTCCTACAGAAAACAAAGAACGGGGCTCCATTGACATACTCTTGAGTATTCATTGGACTAGTACTAGTACCACTATATAGACGATCCAATATAATATACTCACAGTTTTAGCTTAGTACTAGTTACTGTGTTCATGTACTATTATGTATACTCAACCGGCAGAATACCTTCACATGCTCGGGCCTACCCTGCTGTGGCCTGTGGTGGGCTGGTGGCTGCTGGGTTCGGCCCGGGAGATATGTGGAGCATGATTTTTTTTATTTATTTTTAAAAAACATTTACAAAAGTATATTTTCATTTCAAAATTTTACAAAAATATACTCCCAACGCCTTCGGGAAAACGCTCTCCCAAAAGGCAATTTGATAACGTGGCACACGGCCGTAGGTCGAAGGGCCTATCTTGCCGCCCTCCTAGAGGACGGTTTATTATGGCCAGGGGGCCACCTGCAAAATGACCACTTCTTTTGTTCTTTTTTCGTTCTTTTTTGTTTTTTTTTAACATATTTTGTGTTTTTTTTATAACTAGGAACTCAAGAGCAGCAAAACCTTAGAAAGGTATAGCTCAAACCGATGTAAGATGTGGCCTGCAGAAATTTGTGAGCGTGCTTTAAAACCCGTGTTGAAACTTCGGATCTCGAAAATTCAATCTTCCCGGCCAAATTTCGCAAAATTTTTTCAGACAAACCCGACGAAGCGGGGAGAACCTCCTGGGAAATTTTCTGTAGATGTCCGTAGAATACTTATTTGCCCGATTCTAAAACCGTATGCGAAAGTTATGCCTGTTTTAAGGTAGATAGCGCGTGTTAGGGTTTCGTGGCTCAACCCCACCTCGGATCGGCAAGTTCTCCCACTCGGACTTAAGCACAACTCTTACTTGGATTCGACCAGACTAACTCAGACTTAACAAATCCTAAATTGAAGACTCGACCAGCGGTGATGGTGATGATGGTGGTGATATGGCATGGCAAGAACTCGAAACTTTAAACGACTAGACGTTAGGACCAGCAACTTGACATAACGATGCAACAGAAAACTCAACAAACTTAAACTAAGCAGAACTAGCAAAAAGACTCGAATTGTCTTGGATTTCGGTAATCTAATCTACTTTTTTTTGGCTTCTGGACTATAGGTAAAAAAAATGAAACAAAAAATCTCTCACCGAGCAACCTTGAGCTTTGATACCACTAACTTTTTGCACTCTGCAGGCGGTTCCCTGGCCATAAATAAACCGTCCTCTGGGAGGGTGGCAAGGGGACCACCCACAAAAGCGTCGGCTCCGCCGGTTTATTTATGGCCAGGGGGCCGCCTGCAAAATGGCAGATGGCCGTCGGCCGGCCGGCCTACGGCCGTCTGCCACGTCATTAAATCGTCTACTCTCTCAGAGGGCGTTGGGAGTATATTTTTGTAAAATTTTGAAATAAAAATATATTTTTTAAATATTTTTTTTAAAAAAATATAAAAATAAAAAAATTCTGTGAAGCATAGGCTGTTCCCTCTCCTTTTACCGTCGGTTTTGCTACCGTTCCACTTCCACCTTGTCTTTTACGGAGTACATTACAAAATCAGGATATATCCTCAGGGTAGTTGTAAGTTCTGGGAAAAGCGGCGCCACCCGAGTGCGCGTCTCTCGTGCTGCGGCTGTGCACCCGTGCAATGGATATGGACAGAATATCTTCACGACGTCTTCAAGGGCTGCACCCAAGAGTCGCTCGCCTGGCCTTGCCACACATATTAATGTTGAACAGGCAGTTCATTGGAGCTAGCAGGCGCCTACCGACTACCGTCACCTTATCTGCTTTGGACGCTGCTGCACAAACTTTGTTAGGGAAACGTCTTGTCACTGTGGTGACATGTTTAATTTGTGCTACACAGTAAATCATATTTTTGTTCTCGTTCCTAGTATATGCTGATTTGATTGCATGCATGGTATACATGCTGGCAGGCTGGCAGCTGGAGCACTGAGTGAAATGATTAGATTTAGGGTTTGCTCGCGCCAAAAGCAATCACAATTCGATCGGGGCAAGCAGAACTAACCCATCAATGCTCGCGAGTGGCACCCGCCCCCACATGCCGCTTAGGTGCGAGACCGGCCCGGTCACTCGGCAATCGGCTCCCCGTAGCTGGTACCGTGCCACGTCCCGCCTCGCGTGCGCTATAAATCTCGCGCACACCTCCTCATCATACGCCATGATCACAACCACGTACACAACTCACTCGGCCTTACAGTGAAATCTTGATCAGCATATCGGTATTCAGTTCATGGATAGCAATAGCGTCGAGGAGGAGCGGCGGCTGCAAGAAGGAGGAGGAGAAGAAATGGTCGTGGAGGTGCCGGAGATGGACGGCGAGCTGCTCGTCGAGCTCCTGGACGCGTCTCTCGCCACGGTGGCCACGGAGGAGGAGGCTGCAGCGGGGAGGAAGCAGCAGCAGCAGCTTGTTGGCTTCTTCACGGCCGACGTCGGCGACGGGTGGGACGGCCAGGAGCTGAACACCATCCACCCGCACCAGGAAGGCTGTGAGGACTGCGGTCTCGACGACATCCTCTCGGACTTCGATGGGTGCGGGTACCCGGCGCCACCGTACGACGTCGTCGACGACCCCGTCGAGTTCTGGATGGAGGAGACGATGGATCATGCCACCGCGGGAGCGTTCACCGGCGAGTTTCCGGGGGAGGAGTGGTACATGGACGGCATGGCCATGGAGTGGGAGGACGGGAGGAGCTACTATTCGTTCCACTACCCTGGCGACGCCGCGTGCACGGATCAACTGTACAGTAGCCCGCTGTGGGAGTGAGCTCTGGCTAGCTAGTAGCCTATGTGACGCGTTAGCAATTAGTGCAAGCCCTTCGTTTAGACTCCTAGTAGTACCACCACGTCCCAGTTTGGTCGTTTGCTCTGCATATTTTGCCTCCGTTTTGCAAATTTTAGCGCGATGTGAATTTGCTGGAGACAGCATTGAGTCCATGAGTCGTGTTAGTTTTTCCCGGGGCAATTCATGCCCTGTTTTTGAGTACTACTTTCGCGGTAGTCTCTAAGAGTTGATGTACATATGTCTGGAGCTTTGAATAAGTGTCTAGAGCTTTGAATTATTGAATAAGAGCCTCTTGGTATCTGCTTTTGGCTTTTTGTTTTTCTCATTTTTTGTTAGCACGTTTCTCAAAACGTAAAACGGTATATTTTTAAAAACTTTCTATATGAAAGTATCTTTTTAGATCTATTTTTCAAGTTTTTAATAATTAATACTTAATTAATTATACGTTAATAACGTTTCTTATTTTACGTGTGGCCGTTTTAAAAAGCACAACCGAACAGTTTGAAATATAAGTATTGTTTGGCAGTTTGGGTGTTGCTGTGCCGAAGCCTCCACTGTATGTAAGTCCAATCAGTCAATAATATAGAAAGTTTTCAATAGAAATGTTAAGATTAGGTGGAAGAACTATAGGGTTGAGGCTGTGTTCGATAGTAGTGATAGATTGGCTACTTCTTCTCTGTCTGTTAGCACGTTTTCTGAACTGCTAACCGATATATTTTTGTAAAACATTTCTATCTAAAAGTTTCTTAAAAATCATATTTTTCAAGTTTAGAATAATTCATAGTCAATTAATTATACGCTAATGGCTTATCTTGTTTTACATGTCATTAAAAATCTTAGCTGTTCCTCCCTTCCGAACGCAGCCTGAGTGTGTGTAGCTTATATTTCAAACTGGAAATTGTGTACCAAAATTTCAGAGTTCTGAAGCTCTTCACAAAAAAATTGAAGAGTTAAGCGCATAGCGCACAAGTCACAGTTTATTGGAACGAAAAAAATATCACTTTGTAAGAATTATAGTACTCCTATGTGGCATGGTTAATCATTGCTGGTTCACAGATCCATATACTGCAAAATTCAGAATAATTCAGAATTGCAGATGCCGTATTGCACGGTGTGCTAGACTTGTCCTTGGAACTGACTAGTAATGACGTTCCACGATATGCTGCGCACGTTTTTGGCCGCTGGTTCTTTCTTTCACCGGGAAGCAGGAACCAAATGATGCACAAGAGGTCAGGTGCCGTCAGCCTGTAGCAGGCTAAGACAGCCTGAAGCCATTGTTGTATGGAGTAGTAGGTTCATTCTTCATATATTGAACAATCTAATTTCAGCTCTGTTCAACTGTTTTTTTCACGAACATGCAAAAGATCTTGTTCGGTTGAACTATCAAACATCAAGATTCATGAACGATCTACAGGTGAAGCAATGCGTTAGCGAGGCGTATCGTGTGGCACCGATAATATGATTTCTGTCAAGTTGTGTTTTGCCACGAGTTAGATTGATCCCCTTAGCCTAATGCTTCTTGATGAAGTCAGAGTCGTCCGTTCGTGAGGGCGATGTGTGATGACGATAACTTCGTGTTGTTGCTAGCGTTAAGGAGAGTCTTGTTGGTTCTTTCAGCTTGTTTCTCAGAACTACAACTTCTGTAGAAGCAGTTTCTTGAGGCCATTTGTTGAGTGTTAGAGATCGGTTATTCTGTTTTCGTGGCTATGGTAGTTTTAGGTTAGTTGGTGAAGAGTTTGTCGTAGTGGTTTTTGCCTAGTTTTTCTTAATTAATTGTGTCCTAATTAATTGTGTACTATAAAGTTTGGTTCCGTTTTCTTCTTAAAACAGTATATCTTCTTCTTTTATATAATACATCGGTAACGGTGTGACCGTTTCGAAAAACAGGTGAAGCAATGCTTTAAAAAAAGTACAGTTAATCTTATTGAAGTTCACTTTTGCTTATTTCCATTTCCCACAATTCCCAATGTAAACCAAAACTCCAATTAACATCCGAATCAAGAATACACAAGTCAATGTAAAAGAATAAAAAAGAAAGAGAATAAAAGGAAAGAAGAAAACATCCACTTCTTCATGATGCAATGTTCCCTCCAAAGTTAATGCTAAAGGCAGACTGCACAGGGACAGTAGGCATTGATCAGCTAGCTCAAGAGCTCCTTCTCTGCTCGCACAGGCGGCGGCCCGCCATGGGCATGTGCGTGGTCAGCGGCCAGACCACCGGACAACTTGATGTTCTGCTGCTGGTAGATCTGCCTCAGCCTCTCGATCTCCTTCCTCAATGCCTCCTGATGAGCTGCACATGCAGGTGATTGATTCCTCATGAGTGATTTCTCTTTAGATAACGGAAAGTGATGCTCCTTCAGGTGTGATGTGATGACAAGTATAACAAAAAATGCAGCATGTTTCAGAGAAGAAAAAAAGGTCACAAATTTACAATATCGTCGTAGCAATGGTACAAGAAAAACTCACCATCCTTGAAAATCTTGTCCTGCGCAAGAGCCGCGATCCGCTGCTTGAGGTGGCTGTTGCCGACGGTCAGGATCGTCCGCTGCTGATCCAGAAACGCCACCCGAGGGGACAGCACGGAAACCTCGTTCTGCAAAACCGCAGCAACTTCGCGTAAGAGCTAGCAAAACTGCACATTTTACTCAGCCGAAATGATGCCATTTAATCTGGGAAGAAACCAAACTGATGTTTGCTTGTCAAAAAGATGCAGCCGTAGTGGTTTGAGACTACTATAATTGTACCCTGAATAACCCTGCATCTTTTCTGATACACTGATACACATTTGATCGTAAAGTCTGTAATCGACCGGTCTCCATGTGCACCCACGAACCGAGTGCTCCATATATGACCCAAGTGTGCAGACAGTGGAGCATTGCCACATGGATTATGGAGTACACTACACAACAGTAGTTAAATGCTACTTGCCTAAACAGTAGTACCACTACATCGCTTAAGGCACTAATTAATCAGATGTCGCGCAAGCAAAGGGACCACGCACACCACTGGCCAATCCATCCATGCAGAAGCAGAACCATGTGCGTTTGGATCGTGGCATGCCATGCCCATTGCCACTACGTGGGCTAGCTGTAGGGATGCAAGTGGGGTGGATAAGTGGGTAGTTTTTATCCGCTTATCATAATTCTAATTTATTTTTTGTTCCAGCTAGTACAGGATGCGCCTAGCTGGTTGGGGCCGTACAGGGTGAAGACATTGCAGGCGTGCATGCACGAGGGGAGGGGCTCACGCTCATCCTCACCACCTTGCATGCTATTGCCAGCCAGCCTATGTCATCGGTCGATCTCAACTGGCCACTTCTGTGCGTGAAACTGATCGATGGGTCGCTTACATTGCACAGTGCGAACGGTCGATCTGACATGCGAGTCTGTAGAATTGAGGTAGGGTGTCAGGTTTTCAGTCTGGTTTCCTAGCTAGGATTCAGAATTGAGATGCATTTTGGACGAACATCAATTCGGCTAGGCGGCTAGCAAGCTCGAAGAACAGATTGGTATAGAGCGTGATAGTTTTGAGTTTGGCAGTGTCGTCGTTTGTTGGTATTGCACGTGAACGACGTGTACATATGTATACCTGCAGGGTTGTGACGCTGCGCTCGAGCTCGGAGATGTACTGAAGCTTCCTCACCCGCGACCTCTGGGCCGACTGACGATTAGCCAGTATCCTTAAGACATTCCCAAAGAAGAACACGATAATTAATTAAGGAATTTATAGTGTCATAAAGTGATTTAGTTAGCTAGTGACACTGTAATTGAGGAGGTTAATTCATTCCACGAGATGCATGCATGGACATTGTGCCCAACCGCGCGCGCGCGCTCACCTCTTGACTCTCTTGGGATCGCGGATCAGCTCCGTCGGCGAGGAGGCCGCCACCTGCTCCTGTGGCGGCTCCCCGGTGGCGTCGTGCGGCTGCTGCCCGTCGTCGCTCTGCGCCGCGGCGTGCTTGTCGCCGCCGCCGTCGCTGTCGCTGCCGCCGTTGTCGGACCCCGGCGCTGACCCGCCCTCGTCGGGGAACATGGACATGAGCTGGTCGTCGTCGAGCCTGTCGAACTCCCCTGTCCCGCACCCCGTCGGCGCCACCTCGACGAACGCCACAGAGTCGCTCAGCGACCGGCGGTGCGCGCCCCGCCGCGACGCCGCGAACTCGGCGAACTCCTCCGCCCACGCCGCGTCGCCGGCGCCCCCGGCCGCGGCCCAGTGCTGGTGCTGCCCCGGCGCCACCGGGATCTTGGGCGGGAGCTGCGCCATGTACGTCTAGCCTCCTAGCGATCGAGCGAGCTAACTACCTAGCTCTGGCGCGCGCGTTGGCCGGCGCCGCAACATGGATCTGCCGGTTTTGTTTTATACTAGCATGCTATACGCTATTGCTAGCTGCAAAGCGAACTAGGCTAGCCACCACGCGTCCTTGTTCCGACGGACGGAATTGGAGGGTCACATGGGACGAGACTTTTGGAACATGACGACAGCCTGAGCCAGCTAGCAGCAGCTCGATCGCTCGTTAATTAGCTTCGTCGAACGGGGGCTAGCTGCTCATCGATCCATCCGTCCGTGGATGTGGATGGATCCATCGATCGGCTGGTTGCATGCGGCGCTTGCGCGCGGGAACAAAATTGGTGGAGGGGATCAACGGTTTTAAGGCAGTTAAGTAGGTGGGCAGGAATCCCCCCATCCACGTGCCGCTGTCGATCGATCCATCCATCCATCCCAACTGGCTGTGGATCTCTCGTCCTCATCATCATCGATCCATCATCGAGCAATCGGCTCTCAAATTGCAGTTCGATCGCGTACAGTTACGGACTTCAATTAGCCCTCGTTGTCACCCGAGATGGACCGATATGGCCGGTTGCGTGCGCACCGATCGATCGGCAATTCGGCATTCGGCACGCGACTGACTGCGACGGCCGGTGCCCTCGGAAGCAAGCAGTCGAGAGGCAGCCGGAAGATCGAAGCTTCATCTCGTTCACGCGCGGTTCGCTAGGTTAATCGACCGTGCGGCTGCTCGCCTGAGACGAGCACGAAATTTGTGGGAGATGGTGCGCGGCCTCGCATATGAGCTTCTGCTGCGGCAGTGAGTAGAATACGCATCGCGTGTCAGAGATAGAATATACTACAAGGGAGGATCGCGTGCGTTTCACCGGGAAATATAAACCGCTGCATCAGCATGCGCGTATCGTCTAGTCAGGTGGGGACATTTTCGCAAATCCATTGGGATCAGAGATCTCGCCTCGTCTCTGCTGAATTTTTTTGATTTTTATATTTATTTATTAAAAGATTTACAAAAATAGATTTTTGTTTGAAAAAATTGCAAAAATAGACTCCCGCCGCTCTCTGGGAGGGCGATTTTATAACGTGGCTGACGGCCGTTGGCCCCCCGCCGACGGCCGTCAGCCATTTTGCAGGCGGGCCCCCGGCCTCCCAAAAACCGCCCTCTCAGAGGGCGGCAAGGGGGCCGCCTGCAAAATGCGCCCGGGGGCCGGCTATTTTACAGGCGGCCCCCTTGTCGCCCTCTGGGTGGGCGGTTTTTGGCTTGCCGCCCAACTAGAGGGCGGTATTTAGCGTTAATGTCCGGACCCTATCCGGACAGTCCGGACCAACATGCCGAAAAAAAAGAAAAAAATTGATTTAGAAAAATTAATTTTCGAAATCAATTTTTATGTGAGTACCGGCTGCCGTCACTATTTCCTAGGCGCATACTGTCGCCGCTTCCTGACCGCGCCGTCCTCACACAGTAGTTGCATCGCTAGTTAGATATCAATAGGTTTGTATGATAGTTAATGTGTGTTCGGTTGTCACCGCTCGGAATGTACTTTGGTCGTGAAGTTGACACTCGAAAATTCATATTTTTGATCAGATTCGTCAGAAACGTAGATCGTGAGAAATACGTCGTTTGATCGATGAGCGTAAACGAAGTAAAGTGGTTTCCATCAGGAAACGTAGAATTAATAAAACATTATATACAACAGACAAACTATTACAGACACAAAGTACTACGGGCCCGGACCGTAACCTCTAGGTCTCTTCGACTTCCTACCCTGCGCTCGCACCTGTCCCTGGGAGTATGTCAACCGGTCTGGTGGTACAGCACGGCCAGCGCGGGTCGTCTGCACGGGTGTGGCAACCGGTGGGTCCTGTGTCTGTGGTGGCGGAGCTCCTTCGAGCTGCGAGGCAGCTAGTATCTCGTGGATCTCCTCGCCCTCGTCCTCGTCCTCGTCCTCTAAGTCGTCCCCCTCGAAAGGACCCGGTGCCCAACCGCTGCCGCGTGCGCCCTGCGTGGAGGAGCCAGCGCCAGCAAACATCGATGGCGCTGTAGAGTGGAACAATGTACACCAAATTATTGATTATTGCAAATCGAAATTTTGCAAGAGAAAAGTAAACTTTGATATAACCTGAAGGACCTCCTGTGGTGGCACCGGGGGCACTTGTCATGCCCAGCTGCGCGTGTGGTCGTGTGTGGTACACTCCATGCGTCGACGTGCTAGCTCCAGAGGGATATAGGTACGGTGTAGCGAAGGCTGTAGGGAAGCATATTGATGTACAATGGTGCATGTCGTACAAGGAAACATATTATGAATGGAAGGTTAGTAGAATTTACCTCTGGAGGGGCCAGATGGCTGACTGGAACCCTGTGGGCGCACTCCTGCTCCTCGTCCTATTCCTGCTGGCCGTGGCTGCTGCTGCTGTATATAGACGGGAGGTACCGCGTCAGCCGCGCGACAAGTGAGCGCACGAAGCACTGTGTGCAACGCCTGACAAATCCTCCCGAAGGTCGTCCTCTGCTCGTCCGCAGTCAGCATGATCCCAGTGTCCAATCGTCCGAACGCCGCGTTGACATCACCCTGAATCTGTCGCGCTGCGTCGGCCTATTTCAAATGTGAATTGATTATGTGTTAGAACCGTGGCTACCTAGAAAGGGAATGACAAAGTGCAAAGATAAAGTGACTTACCGCGCGAAAGTAGTCCTGGTCACGGTGTGTAGGATACGTGTCTGTCGTAGCAGCGACGTGTGGCTGTGGATCACCTGGGGTGAACGTTACGCGTATGCGGGTCCGAGGCTGGTACCACCTGAGGTATGCTAGGTAATGCTCCTCAGTGTGTGCACGGAACTCGTCGACGACATCCTCCGTCGCCAACAACCAGTCCTCCACGTACCGCTGCAGTCGGGGATACCACTGAGCGCCGGCTGCCTGTCCCCTACGATTATACCTATTTGCAGAGAGTGCATTAGAGTACATTAAAGAGTGGTACTACTAAACAAAGATCGCAGTTGTACTTATCGGTGCACATCGCGCGGCACAACGACCTCTATGGGCATAGGGAAGACCTGACGTAGGCCGAACTGTCGCATCACGCGCTGTGGACAGTGGGGCTCGACAAAGATGTCGAACACCAACGACATTTTCGTCAACCAGTACGCCTGGTCGCGCATGCAAAGAGTACTGAGTCCGAGCGGTGCACGGGCCGCGATGGCCTGTGGACTATAGGGCTCCCAGACGACGTCGCTGGGCAGCAGGCGGTCCAACTCCATAACGAACTCGGAGTAGGCCCGCCTAACCTGGTTGTGGGCGTAATGACGCTGCAAAATAAGAAAATATTACACGTCAGTGTTTGTGCATAAGTGGTAAACATAGAATTTCACATTACGTACCCCACGGCGACACCATACCGTCCCCATAGTCGGGCGGTCCTCGGGCCACTGCCCGTACAAGCCTCCAGGGCCGCCCTCGTAGGCAGAGAGCTGAATGAGAGGACGGCTTATCGCGAAACGCTCTGCTGCCCATAGCTGCAGAAGGAGAGGGCAACCGGCGAGAATCGCACCTGGATCGGTCTTCGTGCACGCGTCACAAAGAGCACGGTATGTCGCCGCTAGCACAGCAGATCCCTAGCTCCACTGCGGTACGTAGCCGTCCTCACTGTCGGCGATCGCACGAGCGTAGTGGATCAGTCCCTTGTCCACCGCGTGCCCGTGACTGTTGGTGAACATCACCCACCCGAACAGCCACAACAGGTAGGCCTCCATGCTCCGCTGCACCGAGTATTCGTCGGCATCGTTGTCTAGCTTGTCAGGCTGTAAAGGAAGATCATAGTCAGCATCACTGCTCCTTTATAGGTCGGATGATTGTGAAGTAAATGAATCCGTGACTTACGGTGTACTGTAGCACCCACGCCTGCGAGGGGCCAGCCGTGGTGTAAGGCGGTAGCGAACTCGGCATACCAAGCCCAGGTAGACGCTGCACGGCCTCGAACCGAGCAGATATGTCCTGCGCCCAACCGTGCCCCCCGTCAACCGGACCGACTGCGTCCCCTGCGAGGGGAAGTCCCAGCAGGTAGGACACGTCCTGCAGTGTGGGAGTCATCTCGCCACACGGTAGGTGGAACGTGTGGGTCTCCGGTCTCCAGCGATCCACCAGCGCTGCCAGAAGTGACCGGTCAGCTTCCCATCGCCTGGCGGGGTCTCTCTCGTCCGGTGCGGGCTCAACTAGCCTGCACAGCGGAAGAAGTCCAGCCTCACACAACCTGCCAAATATAGAACTGTATTCAATATCGGGGAAAACATAGATATGCACAAATGATGTGAATGAATATTCGTACAGCTCTTACCTCTGACGGAACCGGGGGTCTATCCGCAGGAGCTGACGTGAAGGCCGTGGACGGAAGGTGCCTAGCTGGGCACCCTCGACGGCTGACAGGTAAGACCGGTGGGACTGGTCGAGACCCCGGTCGAGCAGCTCTGGTGTAGGGTAAGCCATACTTGCATACAAATAGAGAGTTAGCGTAAATTAGTTTTAATGTTTATAGCATTGTTACATGACAATAAAAAACAACAGTACGATACATGTCATTCTACAACAAAGATCAAGTATAGACTTACACTACACCCCAGCACCACCAATTGTTCGAGAACGTCTAAGACGGGGTCGTCTTGAAGTTGTGCCTTCACCTGTAGGACGACTACCATCAGCGGCTGAACCCGACGGTCCAGCTTCTGCCACACTTGGATCGGCTGCATCCTTTGGACATTTCTTATAGGTATGACCTGTTTGGTCACACTTTGAGCAACGTTTAAGTCTTCCACCGGCTTCTGACTCATCCATGTCATTACGGATGCGTCTTGTCTTGCGGCGACCTTTTTTAGTCCTCAATTTTGTTGGGTCAGGAATGTAGATAGCTTGAGGATTCTCCGTAGTAAATGTCCCTGCTATACTGAAACCGTATATCTCTCCACTCCAGGTATTATAGATTGCTTCTTTTTTGAAATAAGGTGAGACAAAATAACGTGCTTCGATTCCACACTCACCGCTCGCGGCAATCACATGGGAACATGGCTTATGGAGCAGAGTAGGTTTTCGGCACGAGAACTTGCAGGTCCCGTCTTCTTTGAGCACACACTCCTGCACAACTCTTTTGCGGTAGATTCCGCGCATGCCCTTGTCGACACACAATATTTCAAATCTGTGTTCTTGTGTGCCTTGAGGTAGAGCACGATGTCTTCGGGCCTTATTACTTTTATCTTGCAGGTACTTAGTGAGCAGCGTTCCAAAGAAAAGATTATTATCCGTCATTGAGGGGCCAGCTGCTCTGAACCGATCTCTAAAGTACTTGCATGTGCCATGCAAGATAAATTCAACTATGCCAACAAGTGGAAGCCCTCGAACACCACGCATCACCCAGTGATAGACCTCTGCCAAATTTGTGGTCATTATGCCAAATCGAGAACCATCCTTGTCATACAACAATGCCCATTTCTCCTTTGGCTCATTCTCAATCCAATCTGAAAATTTTCTAACTGAGGATGCAGACCTTCTTCTCATATGAAGTCTGTCAGTTGATAGAGGTTCAAGAGCTTGTGGAGCCTCATCCCCTCCAATGGTAGCCCTCCTGGACTGCTCATCTGTTTGTTTAGAGGTCAGCTCATCCAACCTCCTCCAAAGCTCCTTGAATTTCTTCTCTTGATTCTGGGCGCAAAGCCTCTTGAAAAGATCCATAAGGTGCTTATTTCTAAACTGTTTGTAGAAATTAGCACCCATATGACGCATGCACCATCTGCTTTGTACATCAGACCACCTTGGTGGGTATCCCTTCTCAACACTTCCATCTCTCAGTTCCTCAATTGCACGCAGCAAGCCGGAGTTACGGTCATGTATGAGGCATACGTCTGGTCTCATCCGTACAACTGCTGTCTTAACCCTTTCTAGGAACCAATACCAGCTATCAGTGTTCTCACTCTCAACAAAAGCGAAAGCCACCGGTAGAACTTGGTTGTTTCCATCAACTCCAATTGCTGTTAATAGCTGTCCTCTATATTTTCCAGTCAGAAATGTCCCATCGATGCAGAGGATAGGACGACAATGGATAAATGCCTGAATGCAAGCACCTAGTGTAAAAAATACACGTTGCAACACACTTTTATTACCATGGTCAATTGATGGAAAGGCTTTCAGGTTATAGCACGTCTCTGGATTCCTCTGAAGAATACAGTCTAATAGACGAGGCAAATTATCATAAGATGCTTCAAATGTGCCAAACCTCATCTCTACAACCTTCTGTTTTGCCCTCCAAGCCTTATCATAGCTAATTGTATATTTGAATTTCTCTTCAATATGCCTAACGATTGACCTTGGTTCGTACCCCAGATTGTTGACAATATGAGAGTACATCTCTGTTGCAACAAATGAAGAGGTCATGTTTCTATGATATTTTTCAACACCTGTCAAGTAACATGAATGCTCCGTCACGATTGAAACTTGCCAATAATCTTTCCATTTACCCTTGAATGCGTGCACCCGCCATGGACACCCATCCTTCATGCACTTCACTTCATACACTGATTTGTTTGACTTCACGACCGAGAACTCCCTTTGAAGTGACACCGCCCATTGTTTGACTGCCTCCTTTAAATCTTCTACATATGCGTACTTAGCCCCCTGAATGACCTCATTCTGCTTGTACTCCCACGGCACATGATGCCGCTCGGAGATAGTAAGCGCAGAGAAGTCCTCGTTGCTCCATTCTGCAGGCATCACGTTGTCCTCATCAGACGAGTCATCATACTCTGCATGCTCATTTTCAGAATCTTCTCTAGCCATTTCTTGGACGATCGTGTCGATATGTTCTCCCTCATCTGCCACACCTGTTGCCTGTCTATCTTCTTCATTCCCTCCTTCATTTTCTTCTATTGTTTCACTATCACCTCCCGCCGTACTTGGACCCTCATCATCTTGTACGGGCATTGCACCAGCGTTGTTATCTTTCTCATATATGGACACAAGTATGCCCAATGGCCAGCCACGTTGAAATGCATTCTCCACATACCATCTCCAAGTGGCAGTGCAATCCACTGGCATCAGTTCCCAAAAAAAACCTTCAACTACACGACTGACTACTACATACAAGGTTATTCCGCTGAGCTGAGGGTCCAGTCGAAACCCTCGCATCAGCCAGTTGTATACTGATCCAAAACTTCTCTCAGCTGGCCTATCAATACCCTTAGCCGTTGAACTAAACTCCGACAGATCTACACCGTCTGGACCATATCTCACATTCCCTTGCCCGTGAAATAACTGAAATATCACCTTATTTGACATATCTGTTCATGAAAAATACAGTTAAACTAGGTACCACCATCCTCCTAACATCTAAAACAGTGTATTCCAGATTTTATAAGTACCATCTATACAAAAAATAAGTCATCTAACAGATTAACTAAAAACTACAGATCTATATAGTACTATACACATAACTAGTACATTACTACATCAATTCTTACATACAAATAGAAATTACAAAGGAACAATGGATTTTACCTGCAGGCAAATCAGCAAACGGGCAGAGCTTCGCTGCTTTCGCCCTCTCAGCTCTCTCCTGTTTTTTTTTCTAATTTGAGTGAATTTTATGACATTTTTTGAGTCTGGGAGGGGGGTTTTATACCCGGGGGCTAAAAACCGCCCTCCTAGAGGGCGGCAAGGGGGCCGCCTGCAAAAAACCGCCCTGGAAATGGGCGACTTTGCAGGCGGCCCCCCGGGAGCCAAAAACCGCCCTTTCAGAGGGCGGTTTTTGGGCATATTTTGCAGGCGGCCCGCTTGCGGCCCTCTCAGAGGGCGGTTTTTGGGAGTCCGGGGGGCCGCCTGCAAAATGGCTGAAGGCCGTCGGCGGGGGGGCCAACGGCCGTCAGCCACGTCATAAAATCGCCCTCTGGGAGGGCGATTTTAAACCAGAGGGCGGCGGGAGTCTATTTTTGCAATTTTTTCAAACAAAAATCTATTTTTGCAAATCTTTTAATAAATAAATATAAAAATCAGAAAAATTCGTCTCTGCTTGCTTCCACATTACATGGGAATCTTCCGTCGCTTGATCCAGTTATCAAAGGCTTTTCGGACGGCCTCTGTACGGACACCGTGTTGGATCGGTTCTCTCCTCCTTTCACTTGTGAGGCAACTCGGTTTGCCCTCTGAAGGCTCAGGGAAACAACTTTTTTGTGAAGGCCCAAGCACTAGGCATCACCTTCAGAATTTTTACTGTTACTTATTTATTTATTTTTTTAATTTACAAAACTAATTTTTGATTTGGGTCAATTGCAGAAATAGCCTCTTGCCGCCGTGGGCCACGGCGGTATTTAAAAACCGCCGTGGCCCAGGGCGGCGAATGGCATCCCCGTCAGGCACGGCTAACGGCGCCGGCCGCCGTTAGCCCTGGGGGGCCACGTGGCCTTGCCGCCCTGGGGGACGGCGGCGAATGCAATTTTGCATTCGGTTGCATTCGCCGCCGTCCCCCAGGGCGGATTATAGGCCAATCGCCGCCCTGGGGGACGGCGGTTTTTAGCCCTCCCGTATAAAATCCATTCACGCACTCGCCGGCGCGTCATTTCTTCCTTCCGCCTCCAGCATTCGTCCAATAGAGCTGAGGGAAAGGAGGAGCAGTACAGCGGCGAATCCGGAAATACCCTCAGTTTGACAAGTTCTTTTCACGACGTGAACAATCTATGATATTTGGTTTTTTTAAACATCGACCCAATAAATGCAATGGCACAATAAATAGAATTTAAGAATTTAATTTTGACAAATAAATTTTCAAAAATTTTGGGGTTAAAAATTAGCATTCGGAGGATTCGGACCGTCCGATCGCTGTGCGGACTGTGGGCACCCCGGAAGTGCATTATGAAGAGTAACTATTACGGCAACGCGAACTATCTAGATGGATGGGGTCTCGAATAAAACCCGAATAAATGCGGTAACCATCCATCCTCATCGCAGACTTGCCATAATCTTTACCCACTCACAATACAAATCCAAAAATGCCGAGAAGTGTACAAAAGAGATAATCATAAAGATAGCTTGCCAGTTCTCCCAGTCATACGCCCGTCAAACCACTCGATGGTGGCGATCAAACACGATACGTACCCCAGAGGACTCGAACCACAATAGCTATCCCCCAACCATCTCAATTATACACAACTCATACTCATGTTCAGCTAGTCCCCAGGAAAGCGACTAGCCTCACACTTTCATCGCAAGCAATTGATAAACATCACAAGTACTCTAAAAATGGATGGACGAGCAGCAGAGTTACAACTATTACATAGAGGGTTCACACCCTAATTCATCACAAAGTGACACAAAAGATTTGCAGCGGAATATAAACACAAAAGACAAGAACCAGTGGTGCCAAACCCAACCACAGGGCAACCGACTGGGGATAGAGCTCAACTTCAACTACACATTATCCTCGCCACCCTCGGCGGGATAACAGTAGATCACACCATCTTCGTCGGTAACCTCACCTGAAAAGATGCAACGTGAGTACGAATGGTACTCCGCAAGACTTACACAATAATAATAGTACAAAGGAAACATGCTGGTTTCTACATCAAGGAAGAAGGCTATATTGACTTGATTTTGCACAAAGCTGATTTTATTGAGCAATTAATACTTGAAACTATAAGCATTTTGAGAAATAACACATCTGAATTTTTAAGACAGCAAGCTTATAGTTCTGAAAATGAAATATAAATGAGCACCAACCGTGCTCTAAACATTATCCACGTGTCACCTTTGCCCAAACAATTATGCTACACAAGCATATCCTTTCTCATGACTAAACCAAGTCATATTTAATATCCAAAAATCCCTTATATAAACCCATCCATTCATGACTATCCTAAGTCATGGTAACCACATAACCCAAGTTGAATGCTAACATGAGTAACTAACACATCAAGCGGTCGTCCTGTAACCGTGGACACGACTATTCGAATAGTTCTTACTCTGATCAGAGGTGTACATCTTTACCCACACGATGTGATAGAAGCCCAACGGCTACACTCTAGTTTGATCCGTACCCGTCGGTACCCACACTCTACACATTGAGTGCGGACTAGAGGTCACAACAGAACCTTTTGCACGCTTAGCCCCAACCACCTAAACCACGTCTGGGCCCCCGACGACTTAGCCGCGTGCGTGCGTGGCAGCTAAGGCAGGCTCACTGTCGCGGGAGGCACCTCCGGCCATATGGATTCACCAAGTGCAGGCCCGCTCTGCGTACTCGCACTGAGGTCCTCTAAAGGTCTCCCCTCACGACTGACGGACGGGCATAGATGGTCACAGCCTCCCGTGCTACTGAGTTAAGCCATCCCATGACCGGCGTGTGGAAGTACGTAGGGTGCTTGAATAGATGTCAACATGTTCGGTCCTTAACGACCCAGACGGAGCTACGTGCATCGGGGAAACACCATCCCTTCATCGCCCTATCATCCGTCCAAGTCAAACATATTTTCAATTATTATTCAGAGGTTATTCTTTTCAGATTTGAACCCATTTATTCGCTTTAAACTAGTTTTGAACCGATAGCTCCATCTATCGGATTTCTCTAAGTCTAGAAATAAGCATGGCTAAGCATTCGGTAAAATAAGAGTATTCCAAAGTCCTTAACCAGGAGTGACAAGGTAAAAGTATGGTATCAACAATCAAGGAATGGAAATGCATACAATTGGGTATAGATGACTCTACCCGTTTCCCCATTTTAAACAGACTGAAGCATGCATATAGATATTGTTTTCACAAACAAATCAATTTATTGAAAACATAGGTTCAATATGCTTAGACGCTTGCCTTGCTGCAGCGATAAGTCACACTCAAGCTCTGGGTTAATCTCCACGTACTCCGTATCCTCAGAATCTATCGATAAGAAGCAATATGCAAATAAGAAGCAATTAAACATGTCTATGCAACATGATCAATTAATTATGAGATAAATACAGTAGGTATGGCATGTCCTAATAAGATTTTAGGAGAAAGAACCAAGTCATTTGCATCTCTGGATTGGGAGATACAAAAATGACAAGGTGGAAGGGCTGAAAACGGCAAAAGCCGAAACTATAGGAAAACTCTAAGTGGAAAATATGTGCTTGCCTTCTCTGGTAGGATTTTATGAGTGTGAGCATTTTTATGTGAAAATACATATCTTCCTGGTTCCGACAAAATTTGGTTTATTGAAATCCGATTTAAAATGATTTAGATATGAATTTTACAAGTTTAACAAAAAAAAAGGTTAAAAAATTACTTAGGCCTATTTTGGGAGGTATTTTTATCAAATACAATTTTTCCACAGTAAGTTTACAATTTTATGAGTTTAACAGAAGTGGTTTCACATTTTTAGCAAATAGGATGAATTTTATGGGAATATTTCAAGTTATTAAGCCCAAAATAAGTCAATTTTGCTTCATATTATTTTATGGATATTTTCTGTACAGAAGTTGTCCTATTTTATTTTTACAGTAATAAAGTTCTCACAAATTTACAGAGCTAACAAAATTGGTTTCACTCAATTTGGAGTCAAAATGGAGAAGTTATGGATTTGCAAAGTTTAGCCATTTTTCTGTTGTAAGATAAATCTTTTAATTACTTTTCCTATTTCTTTCTTCTTTCTTCTTTTCTGATTTCCCTTGCAGCCCGGGCCCGCAGGCCAGCGAGGCAAAGCAGAGCAGGGCGCGAGGGCGCGGGCGCGAGGCCAAGGGAGCGGACCGTCCGTTCCGGGAGTGTATGGTCCGGCCTGGCGAATAGAGGAGGGCGCAGGCAGACAAAGCCGGCGAGCTTCTCGGCGGCGGCGATGGCGAACGGCGGCTCGGCTGTAGTCGGGCCCCAAAGAGAAAAGATAGAGGAGTTCACGGAGGAGCTAAGGGTGGTCTTCTTGACACCTCGGGTGACTGGAATATCGCCGGCGGCGAGCTCCAGCGGCGGAGTGTTTCGGGTCGACGATGCGTATCCTATTTTGGACTCGATCTGGCTGTGTACATGCAGGCGGGAGTTACTGCTAGGTGCCAGGATGCTCACCGAGGCTCGTGCTGGTCTGGGCGAAGTTGGAACAATAATGGCGACGGCGCAAATTGTCCGGCGGCGGCGAACTCCTTCGGTTTCACATCGGCGGCCTTCTCCCGGGGTTCTGCAGTCGGGGTGAGGTGTCTAACAGGTTAGAGACTTCCTAGTGATGGCTCCTGTGCAATGAATGGAACTGAGGACTACCAGAGAGAAAGAAATCAACGGCGGCGGCAGTTGGCCGGACTTGGGGAAGATGACCTCAATCTCAAACTTCACTACATCCTTTCCTGATTCCTTCTGCCGGTGGTCTTCTGGAAGTAAGGCGATGAGGTTGGCGCAAGGGCTCGGTCGGTGGTGTACTGTATCGGCCGGAACGACCGTGATGTCCTGGCGGCGGCGCTGCAGAGTAGAGAGCGAAACACGGCGGCCTCGACCGGCGGTCCTAGGGCAGCCAAGAACATAAATGGATCGGTCAGAAGGTATAGATCATGTTCCCAAAGCTTAGAAAGGGTGGAGCTCACCGGAGCAACCTCGAGCTCAACCGAACACCTTCGGCAGAGGGAAGAATAAGCTTGACGGCGGTGATCTTTGGGGATTCTGTGGATTTCTCCGGTGGGAGCGTGAAGAGGAAGGGTGAGAGGTTCTACTGGCGGAGTTTGAGTCGAAATGGTCGATGCTCCATGGAGGAGCTCATCTAGGTCACTCTGTGTGTGCTGTGGGAGAGGAGAACGAGAGGAAGACACGTCTGCCATGCAATGCTGAGTCGTCTCCACTGCTACAGTGGTCAAGGAGGGTCCCACATGTCAGGAAACAGTGTTCTACACACTTGTGGCTAGCTTCACTCTATGGCTTGTGGGTCCAAGTAGTGATGGTCTAGGAGGAGTGGAGGAGTATGGGTGAATTTCCTAGTGAAACACACTGTCACATGCTATGGTGAGGCTGACAAGTGGGCCAGGTCTTGTGGGTCCCACTGGTCAGTGACTTGAGAGAGGAGAAATCTCTAGAGACTAAGTGTTGTGAGCTGTATGGACAGCTGTCTTGCATCTGTGATTTCAGCAGATAAATATGGGAGATAAATTATGGGAAAATTACTGGAGATAGAGGAAGATGTGTGTAACCTGCTGACCAAAATTCGTGGTTAGAAGAGGTCTGGTTCATCTCTGGTGAAAAAGCAAAGTAGGCACACTGATCCAGTTTTGCTGCAGTTTCACTTGTTTCTCCAGTGCCTTGATCTTATCATTTTATGTGTTTTCTTTGGGAGATAAATTAAACCAAAATTCCTGGTAGTAGGGTTCATGGTGTCACACATGTTGGTAGAATTGCACTGTCTAATTAATCTTCACTCTTATTTGGTGAATTTTAGAAGTAAACTAATTTGTCTCAGCCAGCTTTCTAGTTTTGCTGATTTGAGGGACTTGGTTGAAGTATTTATTGAAGTGATAAAATTATGTAAAATTTACAGTGGGTTGATTTGGTGAGATAGTGCTTACAGGAATTTTTCCATGGTTTTATGTGCAACCTAACATCTTCAGAAAAATCCTTACACTGTACCAATGCATATGGCAAAGAGAAGGATCCAGGCTGAAACTTGTTTGGAATTTGTGAGGGGTCTAAACTAATGAAATCAATTCTGGAAAAATTATATTGATTCATGGTAATTAAAATAGTATTTGAATAAATTATTTCCCACATATGTTTCTGTTCAACTTGATGCACTATTTGGTAAGGTTTAGTTTTTACCGATTAGGGTTTTAACTATTGAAGGTTTACATATTGCAAACTTTAATTTTGCATGAAGCGACATAGCAAGGATTTTGTTTATGCACTCTAGTGGCAGTAGGTTATAATCCTAATTACTTGGAATTAGATTTGGGGCTGTGACACGGACGGTCCTATGCATTCGCCGCCCTGGGGGACGGCGGCGAATGGCCGCATTCGCCGCCGTCCCCCAGGGCGGCAAGGCCACGTGGCTTCCCGGGCTAACGGCGGCCGGCGCCGTTAGCCGCGCCTGACGGGGATGCCATTCGCCGCCCTGGGCCACGGCGCCACGGTGGCAAGAGGCTACTTCTGCAAAAAGTTCAAATCAAAAATTAGTTTTGTAAATTAAAAAAAAATTAAATTAGTAACAGTAAAAATTCATCGCCTTCATCAGCGTTTTTTTTAGAGATTGTCACCTTCATCAGCTAACGCCTGATCTTCTAGCTGGGCCGGGCTTAGAAGCAATGGAAGGCCTTATACAGTACGATCGGACTGCCCAACAGCTCGTACCACTTTTGAAAGGCAAAGACGAATGCCATCGCGTGTTGCAGTTGGCACGACTTTGATTTGAGGGCATGACCAGGGTGGACTGGATCAAGGCCTGAGCCGGCCGAACATATTTTGGTCCACCGTACATAGTCCACTTTGCATGACAAAAAAATATCAAAAACCATAGAATTTTTTTATTTTTATATTTATTTAATAAAATATTTACAAAACTACATTTTCATTTCAAAAATTTACAAAAATATACTCTCACCGCCCTCTGGGAGGGCGATTTTTATGAAATCGCACTTCCAGAGGGCGATTTGATGACGTGGCTGACGGCCGTTGGCCGGACGGCCCACGACTGTCAGCCATTTTGCAGGCGGCCCCTCGGGCCACCCAAAAACCGCTTTCTGAGAGGGCGGCAAGGGGGCCGCCTGTAAAATGGCCGGTCGGGGGGAGGGGGGCGGTTTTTGGGTGGCCCGGGGGGCCGCCTGCAAATGGCCGACCCACGGGCCGGCTATTTTGCAGGCGGCCCCCTTGCCGCCCTCTGGAAGGGCGGTTTTTAGCAGCCCCGGTATAAAACCCCTCCTAGACTCCAAAAATGTCATAAAATTCACCGAAATCACAGAAAAAAAAGAAGAGAGCTCAAAGCAAGCCTGAACGAAAGCAGCGAAGCTCTGTCAGTTTGCTGATTCGTCTGCAGGTAAAATTTATTATCCCTTTGTAATTTCTATTTGTATGCATAAATTGATGTAGTATTATACTGGTTATGTGTATAGTACTATATGAAAATAAGTTGTTACTCGTAGATCTGTAGGTTTTTAGTTAATTTGTTAGACGATTTAATTTTTGTAGAGATGTGAGGAGAATATTGGTGTCGATGTTTTACATCGGCAATAAATATATGGGGCTACTCGGCGGATGGAAACTCGGTGGATTGCAAAGGAACACAGAGAGATTTTATACTGGTTCAGACCCTCGATGTGAGGTAATACCCTACGTCCAGTTTGGGGTGTATTCCTTTGAGGAATTATGATGGCGATTCTGATGAACAGTTTGGCTGTGCCCTCAAGGGGCGCCCTGCCTCCCCTTATATACTGGGGGACAGGGTTACAAGGTAGGAGTCCCCGCCGGATTCCGACTAGGAGATCTCCCCTTAGAGATATAATGTACCCGGCTAGGACTGTATATTCCTTATTGTACAAGGTAAGGTCTGCCGAGGGTTACCATATCTCTAATTACAAGGCTAGACTCATCCTCTATCCGAGTGGCCCATATGCTGGTTATGAGGTACCCGGGGCCCATGGCCTCCACAGTAGCCCCTGAGACCTTCATAGTTGAGTCACAGCCAATGCCGAGTGCTCATCCTCCACGGTGAAGTCTTCCCGAGTGCATTGCTCCCGAGTACTCTTTGTCTGAGTGCTTCTTCTCCCGAGTCCTGCTTCATGTCAGCTGGCAGTGAGGCTATGAAGGGCTCCATGTAGAAGTATGAATAGTGTGCGCCGAATAGGCGCACCTATTAGGTGTAGCCCCCGACTTTGTGCTTAATTGTGAAGACAATTAAACATAAAGTCAGAGATCTTTAACCTTGTAGTCTTTTCCGAGTAGTATACTACTGGTATATGAGACTCTTCGGTATCATGTCAACCGGAATATGATTTTATAGTCTTGCCGAGTAGGGAACTACTCGTATGTAGGACTCTTCGACTTCATGTCAGTCGGAATGTATGTTTATAGTCTTGCCGAGTAGGATGCTACTCATATATGGGACTCTTCAGCGTCATGTCAGCTGGAAAGAGGGGTTTATAGTCTTTTCTGAGTGGTGTCCCACCCAGAAGTTAGACTTCTCCGCGTCATGTCAGCGGGAATGAGAAATTTATAGTCTCTCCCGAGTAGTGCACTACTCGAAAGTTAGACTCTTCCGCATCATGTCAGCAGGAATAATGTTGCTCATGGCAACTGACGGCCACGCATGTAGGCCGAGTACCACTTTATGAAAATAAATCCACGGCATGGTCAGGTGTACCCGAGAAAGATACCTGCATCCCCAATTTTAATGAAGACCAGCTTATGATCCTTGTAAGGATATATCCTCGAGACCTGGTGGATAAAACAGATACCCAAACATATATGTTTAGCAATAAGGCTCTCATGAAGCATATCTGTTTACCTCATCGGCTCCTGTTGGTAGCACCAGCGCTATAATTTCAACTCAGCCTGTGGGCGGCCCACATGGAGCATGCTACTGTAGGAACTCATATCTTGGTGGCTGCTGCCAAATAAGCCGGCCTGAGCCGACCTACCCAGCATAGCTCTATAGAAGTATCATCCATCGCATGTCAGGATGAGTTTTTTGGTGTCGGTAACCGCAATCAGCCAGAGAAATCCTTATTTGCAAGCCTTTCCGACTTATGTTCTGGATGCAGCCTGGTTGCCACAGGTGCCTGAGTAGGTATGTTGCAGGATCTGCTTGCCCTCCTCAGGTGTGACGCAGTGCATGAGAACTCCGGATGCGCTTTGACGATGTAAGTCTTCTCTGACTTCAGGAGAGCCAAGCAGGGTACCCGAACCTTGCATTAGCATAGGATTCGGCTAGTGACCCTCATGGGGCATACCCTACCCAACAGAGTTATAGCCAAGCTAGGTACCCGAACCTTGCATTAGCATCGGATTTGGCTGGCGACCCTCATGGGGCATACCTAACCTGATAGAGTTGTGACCAAATAAGGTACCCGATCCTAGCATTAGCGTAGGATTCGGCTGGTGACCCTCATGGGGCGTACCCTACTTAGCCGAGTTGTGACCGAATAAGGTACCCGAACCTAGCGTTAGCATAGGATTCGGCTAGCGACCCTCATGGGGCGTACCTCACCCAGTCGAGTAGTATACGACCCCCAACTAGTGCTGGAGGTGGGTTGTAAGCTCACTTGGAGCGTAGCCAGGGGAGATGATGTCCCGACTGGCGCAAGTACTCGATCAGTAGCCCTCATGGAGCATTCCGAGTGTATCTTGGCAGATTTGTCCAGCCCCTGAGCGTAGGAGATAGGCTCGTAGCCCTGAGTTCCTGTCACGCGTATCCGGAGTTGGCCCTGCACTATAAAGATACCGGATGAGTAGCATCTGATGATGAAAACAATCACCCGAGTAAAATGTATTTTACAATATATGTAAATACGTGTTCTTCCTCTTACTGATATTAATTTCTCCGAGTAGTTGACCCCTTACGTTTAAGCACTCTGCCTGACTAATCATAGCCCCCTAGCGTCGGGAGTTGGCTCATGGCTCTTTCCCAGACACGCGTTTTGGGTGACTTGAGTTCGTCTTTCATGGAGCAAAGTTTCACAGATCAGGATTTATGCTACGCTACTCAAATACTTTTGCAATCATTTAAGAGAAAAACAGAAAAAAGTGCAGCTTGTACACCTATTAGGTGTAAGCGGCTGCGGCATTGCTAAAGCCGAGTGAAGAAATATTTATCAGGAAGCGACTTAGCTGTTCGGTATTTCGGAGTGGGGATGCCATCCTTGCGTTTGAGCTTGTGAGCCCCCTGTAGCATGTCAACTTGTTGTTCTGATAGTCTTCAGTTGTTTGAAAGTCGAAGACGGTTGTGACGATAGCCACAATGAAGCCGTCTGACTTGCGTTTGCGATTCCTAGCTTTAGTCGGGACCGCGTTGTCGGTGCCCTCCCGCTTCTTCTGTCAGGATGCCTTTTTGTCTTCAAGGGCCTCAGCAACAGCGTGGGCTGAGTCGGCGTATTTGTTCGCCATGTCGAATAAAGCCTTGACAGAATTGGGAGGCTTTCGCATGAATTTGTCGATGAACGAGGTGTCTTTGACTCCTTTTCAAAAGGCGGCAATGACGACCTCGTCCTTGATCATTAGGATTGAATTTTTCTTCTCCGAGAACCTCTTGATGAAGTCACGAAGAGACTCATTCTTCCTTTGGTGCAACTGATATAAGTCGTACTCGGAAGATGGCCTCTCGTATGTTCCCTGGAAGTTGGCAATGAAGCGTTCCCGGAGTTCTCCCCAGGAGTCAATTGATTGCTTGGGAAGTCCTGTTAGCCATGTCCTCGCTGAGTCGGCTAAAGCGACTGGGAGGTAGTTAGCCATGACTTTGTGATTTCCCCCAGCTGCTCGGATCGCCAGAGTGTATAGACCGTGAGCCAGACTCGGGATTGGTCTTGCTGTCGTATTTGTCGATGCCTATAGGCTTGAAACTTGACGGCCAGTCGACCTGTTGTAGCTCCTGGGTGAAGGCCGTTGCCTTTATGAGGTCCTTTCGCTCCGACTCCGAATATGGGGACGGTGAAACCGCTCGTGGTGGAGGCCGAAAACGCTTATTCTTGTCTTCCAGTTGGCGTTGCTCATCTTCTTCTTGTTCACGGCGCCGAGCGATGATGTCTTGCCGAAGGTCGCGCCGTAGTCGGTCTCGGAGGTCCTGATCGTCCGACGGTTGCTTTGACGTCGCCTGGTTGTCGTTGGGGTTGCTGATGTTGACGCCTGACGTGCCTCCGTATGCGGGCTGACTGGAGCTAGCCGCTTGGCGTCGCTTTGAGGTAGATGAGACTGCCGTTGGGGATGTCGACCGGTTGGTCGGTATGAGGGTATCACCCGACTGTTGGTGCTGCTGACATGCAGCAGCGGTAAGCATGGCTTTTATCCTTGCGATGGTCGGGGTGGCCTGGTGACCAGGCCCAAGATGGATCGTGTCCAGTAGGGTTGCGGCGGCCACGATGTTCTGTTGTGGTGTGACGAAGACGTCGTGGTCGCCGACTTTTGTTTGGAGGGTTTGTTGCTGAGCGGTTCGCCCAGCCCTGCGTAGGCCGTCGTTGCGGGCGTGCAGGCGTCTTGCTTCTTCCTCCTGTTGTTCTCGCAGTCGGCAGGCTTCCTCCTCTTGTTGCTCGTGTAGTCGGCGTGATTCCTGAGTAGGAGTAGAGCCTTGGATGCCATAAAGATTTCTCGTGGCGGAGAAAAGCTTTGCCGAATCTGCTATCCGATTAGAGTCGGAATCCGACTGGGACAGTCGTTCTAGTCCGACTGAGAGTCGTAGTCGGAATAGTCGATGGGGGTGATTGCAACTCCGACCTCCCTAGATCCGATCTCGAACGGCTCGGGGCCGTATCCGAGTCGGACTCCAGAGGATCGGGTTTGCCGCGTCGGATGTAGATTGTAGATATCCGCGGCGTCGCCGAGTCCGAACGGGAAATTGACGATCTCTTCCTTTTTTGGCCCGATCTTGGCCGGCTCAAAACCGAGTCCGAGTCGAACACCTAAAGAAAGAGTTGTCCCTGGACTCGGGTGTATTGGAGATCGCCGCAGCATGTCGTGAAAGATTGCTGCAGCATCGTGTAGGCCGACTGGCGCGGAGTCGGCTGGTTCCTCGGCCGGTTGGATCGGGTCCGTGTCGGCCAAGGTGAGATTGCCGATCTGGTCGGCGACGAAGTTGAGGCTTCCGAATGCAATTGTATCTCCGGGGGAGAGTTTGCCGCCATCGACTCCGGTTGCTAGATCCATCAAGCTTGTAGATGTAGATCGCCCCGAAGCCCCTACCTGACGCGCCAACTGTCGATGTTTTACACCGGCAATAAATATATGGGGCTACTCGGCGGATGGAAACTCGGTGGATTGCAAAGGAACACAGAGAGATTTTATACTGGTTCGGGCCCTCAATGTGAGGTAA
The DNA here is from genome assembly GCA_003991445.1 of Oryza meyeriana var. granulata. Taxonomy (NCBI): domain Eukaryota; kingdom Viridiplantae; phylum Streptophyta; class Magnoliopsida; order Poales; family Poaceae; genus Oryza; species Oryza meyeriana. Next base: position 66,601 of record RYFJ01001009.1, read on the forward strand.
TACCCTACGTCCAGTTTGGGGTGTATTCCTTTAAGGAATTATGGTGGCGATTTTGATGAACCGTCTGGCCGTGCCCTCAAGGGGCGCCCTGCCTCCCCTTATATACTGGGGGACAGGGTTACAAGGTAGGAGTCCCCGCCGGATTCCGACTAGGAGATCTCCCCTTAGAGATATAATGTACCTGGCTAGGACTGTATATTCCTTATTGTACAAGGCAAGGTCTGCCGAGAGTTACCCTATCTCTAATTACAAGGCTAGGCTCATCCTCTATCCAAGTGGCCCATATGCTGGTTATGAGGTACCCGGGGCCCATGGCCTCCACAATTGGTACCTAGTTTAACCATATTTTTTCATTAACAGAAATGTCAAATAAGGTGATATTTCAGTTATTTCACGGGCAAGGGAATGTTAGATATGGTCCAGAAGGGGTAGATCTATCGGATTTTAGTTCAACGGCTAAGGGGATTGATAGACCGGCTGAGAGAAGTTTTGGGTCAGTGTACAATTGGCTGATGCGAGGGTTTCGACTGAACCCCGAGCTCAGCGCAATAACCTTGTATGTAGTAGTCAGTCGTGCAGCTGAAGGTTTTTTTGGGAACTAATGCCGGTGGATTGCATTGCCACTTGGAGATGGTATATGGAGAATGCATTCCAACGTGGTTGGCCACTGGGCATACTTGTGTTGATATATGAGAAAGATAACACCGTTGGTGCAATGCCCGTGCAAGATGATGAGGGTCCAAGTATGGCGGGAGGTGATAGCGAAACAATGGAAGAAAATGAAGGAGGGAATGAAGGAGGGAATGAAGAAGATAGACAGCCAACAGGTGTGGCAGATGAAGGAGAACAAATCAACACCATCGTCAAAGAAATGGATAGGGAAGATTCTAAAAACGAGCAAGCAGAGCATGATGATTCGTCTGATGAGGACACCATGATGCCTGCAAAATGGAGCAACGAGGACTTCTCTGGGCTTGCTATCTCCGAGGGACATCATGTGGCATGGGAGTACAAGGAGAATGAGGTCATCCAGGAGGCTAAGTATGCATATGTAGAGGATTTAAAGGAGGTAGTAAAACAATGGGCCGTGTCACTTCAAAGGGAGTTCTCGGTCATGAAGTCAAGCAAATCGGTGTATGAAGTGAAGTGCATGAAGGATGGGTGTCCATGGCGGGTGCACGTATTCAAGGGTAAATGGAAAGATTATTGGCAAGTTTCAATCGTGACTGAGCATTCATGTTATTTACCCGGTGTTGAAAAATATCACAGAAACATGACATTTGCATTTATTGCAACAGAGATGTACTCCCATATTGTCAATAATCTGGGGTACGAACCAAGATCAATTGTTAGATATATTGAAGAGAAATTCAAATACACAATTAGCTATGGTAAGGCTTGGAGGGCAAAACAGAAGGTTGTAGAGATGAGATTTGGCACATTTGAAGCATCCTATGATAATTTGCCTTGTCTGTTAGGCTGTATTCTTCAGAGGAATCCGGAGACATGCTACGACCTAAAAGCCTTTCCATCAATTCACCATGGTAATAAAAGTGTGTTGCAATGAGTATTCTTTGCATTAGGTGCTTGCATTCAGACATTTGTCCATTGTCGTCCTATCATCTGCATCGATGGGATATTTTTGACCGGAAAGTACAGAGGGCAGATCTTAACAGCAATTGGAGTTGATGGGAACAACCAAGTTCTACCAGTGGCTTTTGCTTTTGTTGAGAGTGAGAACACTGATAGCTGGTATTGGTTTCTAGAAAGGATTAAGTCTGCAGTTGTATGGATGAGATCAGACGTATGCCTTATACATGACCGTCACGCCGGCTTGCTGCGTGCATTTGAGGAATTGAGATATGGATGTGTTAAGAAGGGATACCCACCAAGGTGGTCTGATGTCCAAAGTAGATGGTGCATATATCATATGGGTGCTAATTTCTACAGACAATTTAAGAATAAGCACCTTATGGATCTTTTCAAGAGGCTTTGCACCCAGAATCAAGAGAAGAAATTCAATGAGCTTTAGAGGAGGTTGGATGAGCTGACCTCTAAACTAACAGATGAGCAGTCTAGGAGGGCTAGCATTGGAGGGGATGAGGCTCCACAATCTCTTGGACCTCTATCAAGTGACGGACCACATATGAGAAGAAGGTCTGCATCCTCAGTTAGAAAATTTTCAGATTAGATTGAGAATGAGCCAAAGGAGAAATGGGCATTGTTGTATGACAAGGATGGTTCTCGGTTTGGCATAATGACCATAAATTTGGCAGAGGTTTATAACTGGGTGATGCGTGGTGTTCGAGGGCTCCCACTTGTTAGCATAGTTGAATTTATCTTGTATGGCACATGCAAGTACTTCAGAGATCGGTTCAGAGCAGCTGGGCCCTCAATGACGGACAATAATCTTTTCTTTGGCACACTACCAACAAAGTATCTGCAAGATAAAAGTAAAAAGGCCCGAAGACATCGTACTCTACCTCAAGGCACACAAGAACACAGATTTGAAATATTGTGTGTCGACAAGGGCATGCGCGGAATCTACTGCAAAAGAGTTGTGTAGGAGTGTGTGCTGAAGGAAGACGGGACCTGCAAGTGCTCGTGCCGAAAACCTACTCTGCTCCACAAGCCATGCTCTCACGTTATTGCCGCTAGCGGTGAGTGCGGGATAGAAGCACGCTATTTTGTCTCACCTTATTTCAGGAAAGAAGCAATCTATAATACCTGGAGCGGAGAGATATACGGTTTCGGTATTGCGGGTACATTTACTATGGAGCATCCTCAAGCTATGTACATTCCTGACCCAACAAAATTGAGGGATAAAGCAAGTCGCCGCAAGACAAGACGCATCCGTAATGACATGAATCTGCTTGCCCTCCTGTGGAGGCCATGGGCCCCGGGTACCTCACCACTAGCATATGGGCCATTCGGATAGAGGATGGGCCGAACCATGTAATTAGAGATAAGATAGCACCCGGCAGGCTTTACCCTGTATAATAAGGAAACATAGTCTTAGTCGGATAGGTCTCTATCTTTAAGAAGAAAATCCCTTGGCCGTATCCGGCTGGGATCCTTATCATGTACTCTTAAAGGGAGGCAGGGCGCACCATGAGGGCACGGAAGATCATTGATCACAAACCACCTCAGAGGAATAACACCTCAACTGGATGTAGGGTATTACCTCACATCGAGGGCCTGAACTAGTATAAATCTTCTCTATGTTCCTCTGCAATCCACTGAATTCACCTTCGCCGAGTAGCCCTATAGTTTTATTGCCGGTGCAAAGCATCGACACTCCCAGAACCAGCCGTCCACCAAAAGAAAGAAAAGGCCAGCTAGCCCTTTTGCTGCTTGTCACGCCCAGAAATTCACCAGAATTTCCAAAGCTAATTTGTGCAATAAATCCTCGTCCAGGAATCAGCCGAGGTACACAAATTGACAATTTGATAAACATAACCAAAACGAAATAACGATAAATACTTACAACAGAGGCACTTAGTCCTCACACAGAAGAAAATAGCAGCGGAACGGCAACTAGCGTAGCTTCAGCTCCAAACCACAGGCAGCTCAACTGGGGTATAGCCAAACACCATCTTCTCCTCCACGCAAAGCTTCACTCTAAAGATTGCAATAATACAAGACTGAGTACCACCCACCGTACTCAACAAGCCACACTAGGGAATGCAATGTAATGCAACAGGATACCAAAGGAAAAGGCATAATATGGCTTATTTGCATAAAACAGCATTTAAAACATTTGCCTTCGAAATCATTAAAAACAATATAGTTTAATTATTAATCAGTATTGAATCAACCACTGAACAACGCTCCAACGCAGTTCAGGCCCAAACCATATCTCTCCAAACAGGAGCTATCCATATTCCATTATTTATTTCCATTAATGAGTAGTGTGGGACTAATCACAGAAACATTGCTAGGCCGCTCATTAACCGCGAGCACGGCTATTCGAATAGTTTTACTCTGGCCAGAGATGTACCAATTTACCCACAAGACACAATCTCAACATCATGTCAGCCATGCGTCGCGATACTCGAAAGTACCCGAATAGAGATTGTGATAGAACCCTCCATGTAATCCGCACAACAAGGAAGCCACCCGCTGGACCACCAGTTTCCGGCAGGAGCTGATCAGGCCCCCAACAGGGAAACGATCCAACGCCCAAGACATGGACTTATTGACGCAGCCATGGTGGTCTTATTGACACAGCCACAACACACCATGGTGGACCCCGGTTGAACGTACTACACATTGGATCCTACCATTACCCATGCTGGCTTGTGGTTAGCACGAGTATAGCTTCGCAACAAGTAGTCCGCGAACCGGTCCTTAACTGTCATGAGCACCGCTAGCAACATCACCAACCCTGGTGCTCACAACCCACCATTCGGTCAAGTTTTATTTGACATATTTTAATTAATCAACACGACTCACGGTCGTGAAAATATAGCCATTGATCCATAATTAGTCATAAATGAGTCATTAATTACCCACATAAAATGACACTATAGTTTCTAGGCACGGCTAAGCAAAATCCTAAATAATCTAGTGTTCTCACCAAAAACCACCGGGTGTGCCAAGAAGCTTGTTGATGATCTGGTTTGATGCGATTGAACATACGAAGGCCTGGGAGATCTGCTTAGCTCCAGTGCAGGTCCTAAAATCTTGAGGTTCGCAGGCGTGCCAGTCAATTTGACCCCGCAATTGACAAGGAGATGAAGAAATTTGATTATTGATCCAATCGGCCAGCAAGCCGATACGGATTCCTTCCAGCCGATCGCCGCTATGCTCGTGCCCGGGCCCTCGCCTGTACTCGCGCCCGGGTCTCGTGCTCGGGTTCTCGCTCCCGGGTCCTCGCTTGTGCTCGCGCCCGGATCAGCAGCAATTGCACATCGGCTATCGGCCAATATGGTCTGATGTAGGCTCCTTGTAGCCGATAGCCGATGGCACCTGTGTATCGGCTAGGAAACCGATAGCGCTATGAGCAAATATACAAGATGTCAGTATAACATGTGCATCGGCTAGAAGCCGATGATAAAATAGATAAGCAAAACAGTAAGCCAGCCGACTGCCGAGGAAACACATGTGCATCGGCTAGGAAACCGATGATAATATAGATGACAAACAGTAAAGATAATACAGTCGGCTTTATAAAAAGATAACCTATCGGCTAAGCACTCCGATAGAACGTCGCATATACACCGATCGGCTCGGCAAGGATAAATCTATTATTATCGATCTAGTAGTTCAAACCTAACTGATGCAGCACAGATCGATAATAGTAAAGGAACCTCAACGAGCCGATAGACCTAATGCAACTGTGATGAAAATAACTTACCGGCTATACATTCCGATAAGACGCTTGCGCAAAAACCATCAGCCTAGCAGGAACAATTTATCGCTGGCAGTTCAGTAGGTCGGACCCAACCGATGCAGCACGAACTGATGATAAATCGCCCCCAGTAAACTGATAAGATCTACGCACGCGTGATGTGGTATACCTGATCGGCCTAAGAGGTCGGACCGAACCGATGCAGCCGTAGACAGGGCAGATACACCTGGGTAAGGGGTGACGAGTCTTACCCTCTCGCAGGAGTTCGGACCTAACCGATGCAGCCCCGCTCGAGAAGCAAGAACCCGTCGAAAGGTTGGCGATGCGCCGAAGTTTAATTGATCGATTGATCGTTTACAAGGTACCCGGGCATACGTATATATACCCCGAGTTGGTACAGTCCTAATAGGACACGAAACAGAAGTTTCCTAATTATAAAAGGAAAAACTAACAAACCCCGATCAGATACGAGATCAGGTTTCCTAAAAATTATCAAAACTACCTAATTAGTAGATAAGGTAATTGACTGCCATGTCGTGGTCCTCACGATTCCTTCCTGAATCTGGCTTCTTCTGATTAGCTTCCAACGGCTGATATATCTTCTTTCCTTAACCAAATCCAATGCGAACCGTGCCAAATTTTGGCGTTAACATCTAGCTAGACCTTTAAATAGTCATCCAGCTAGTCAGTATTATTACCCGGGGTATCAAGGTGAAGGAATCAATATCGACATGGCCATAGTAGTCAAGGATCATAGGATAGTAAATAAATACCCATATAATGACATTCAAAAGCATTTCATGCAATAACTTTAAAATAAAATACTTTCACAAATGGGATCAACATGCTCAAGGAGATTGTCGTGTGACTTGCCTTGCAATCGCAAAAGTCTTCAAATAATCTTCCGAACTCTTCCGCAGACTCCGAAGTCTTCCGAATCGACGATAGTACGCAACTACACGTAAAACGATAATAAATCCTAAGAAACTCCAAATAAACAATACATAAAAATACATAAACAAGTGAATTATGATTTTAGATAATTTAGGAAGAATAACGGGTCGATTCGGACTTCAAATGGAAAAGATATGGCTTTTGGAAGATTGAATCCAGAATGAATCCGAAAAGAATTGGAAAAGAATATTCTCAAGAATATTCTCTGAATTTTCGATTAGAATAATTATTTTAGATAAATGCTGACATGTGAGGTCCATGGTCAGTGACCAGGCATACGGTGGACTTGCTTCATGGATTTAGGAATAGGAGGGGCCGATGGAATGCTGAGGTGGATAGGGCTGACATGGTACTGGATTGCGACATATGGATCCAACCCGACGGCTGGGATCGGCTTAGAATTTTATGTGGATTGGACGGCCCGAATTTGGTCTCAAAGGTTAGACGACCGGGATGGCTTGAAGATATATTCGCTGGGGTCCATGCAGCAGTAGCACGCCGTGGAGCCAATCGAGCTCGGCCGTCCAAGGCGCAGCACGGGAGACACACCGGCAACGGCCGGGGGGTTCGACAATGACGGCGATTGATAGTGCCACGACGGCGATGCGTTGCCGAGCCGAGACCGACGAGAGATGGGGCAATGCAATGGTGTCGTCGGCCTGGAGTGGAGAGGAGGGGATGCGGCGTGCAAGTCCAGCAAGCAGGTTCGCCAGCGGCAGGCAAGACGACGACGGCTCGGGACGGCGGAATTCGACAACCAGACGACAGTGGTGCACCGGAACAGGGGTGGCGACCTAGGGCAGGGCACAACGGGCGGCAGCGCCGGGGAGGAGACGATGATGGCGGAACCGACGGCGACGACAACGACGAACATGGGAAAAAGATGGGGCGCCGGTGTAGATGACGACGGCGATGACTGTCTGGCAACGGCGGTGGCACGGGGCAGCGCGTGGAGCAGGCACAGCGGTTGGCGGCTCAGGCATGGCGTCGTGGCATGCAGCAAGGCGACACGATGACGGCGGCTCCTCGGCGGCAGGTGGCGATGACTTCGAGGAAGGGGCGCATCGGCCTCGGGACGACGGACGGCAGCAGACGTCGAGGGACGCCGGAGTGGAGGGAGATGAGGAAGAGGGGCGGCAGCTTCGGGGCTCACCGAGACCGGAGGAGGCGGTGTTCGGCGGCAGCGCAAAGGCAGTCGGCGAGGCACGAGCAGAGGCAACGGCGGCAGATGGGAAGACATAGGCGGCGACGACGGTACTGGAGAGAACGGCGCACGGGCGATAGACGACGACAACAACAGGCAGAGGAGGAGGGAGGCGGCTACGAGGATGCTCACCAACGGCGGGCTTCGGCCATAGAGGCGACGATGGCGATGGCTGCCCGGTGAAGGTGACGCTGGACAGCAGGGGCGGCTTGCAGGCGGGCACTGAAGCAGGCAGCGCTCGGGGAAAGCAGAGCAGGGCGGCGGTGGCTTCCTGTGGCGCGGCACGGCGGGCAGGGGCGCGTGCAGGGCGACGGCGGCCTGGCGAGGCGGCGCTGTGCAGAAGCGGGAGTGGCGGCGCGGCGCTGGCGGGGAGAGCGGCGACGGCGCACGGAGCAGTAGAGGCGGCGTGACTAGGGCAGCGGCGGCTAGGGCACTGGGCGGCGCGACGGGGTGACGGCGGCGGCCTGGCGGCGTGGAGAGGAGCAGAGCCGGCTAGGGCACAGGGCTGGCGGCTGAGGCATATATAGGGGCGGCGGCGGGTTCGGCGGTGGCCGTTGCGGGGCGGAGGCGCAGGGGCTGGCTTGGGCCAGGCGGCGGTGGCGGCGGCGGGCCAAGGGAGCGGCGGTGGTAGGCCGAGCACAGGCCGGGCCTGGAGGAGCTCGGCCGAGGAGGGGCTTGGCCTGGGCGGCTCGGGTTGGAGCAGCCGGCTTGGCTGGACGTAGAGAGAGACAGAGGAAGGAGACGAGAAGAAAGTGGAGGCAAGGAGCAAGAAGGTAAACAGGGAAAAGGGAAAAAAGGATAAAGGGAAAATAAAAGAGGAAAGAGAAAAAGGAGCGGGGTTTTCTGGACTATTTTTGGAACTCGGGATTAACGAGACATTTTTGGAATCGGAATATTTATTTAGAATAGAGGAGACCAAGGGGTTTTAGGATGAAACGACTATTCTGAATATTAAGGGTATATACATTCATACATATATATACATAGGTATAAATATATATATTGGGAATCGAACAGTATTTGGAAGTAAATAGAAAAAGAATATATGTAGTGGGGATCCGGGAGACGGAATATATTGTGGGATTCGGAGAACACTTGGAGGAGATTAGGAAACGGAATATACTCTGAGAGGTTCGGGAAACAAAGGGTATTTTATTAGGGAGTATTTAGGGAAACCGGATCTCGGAATAATTCGGGAATCCGATAAAATTGGAAATTATTTTGCAGAGATCAATAGTTCGGATTATTCGAGCATAATTTAACTTCCCAAGATATGTGGATATTTTGGAGATGCGGGAAATTATAATATTTTCCCAGGAACTGGAAAATGGAATATTCCGAATAAAATATTTTGGGATTAGGGAATTGACAAGGGTGTTTTATTGGGACTGGAATTTGGAGAAATCTCAGACGATTAGGGATTTGGATTCATTTTGACAAAAAAGGAGTTTAAGGGAATATCTGGGATTTATCTCAAAGGGACGTATAGATATTTCGAATACAAAGGATCTCGAATTGGGAGTCCAAAGAGTTCTAGGATTTCAAAGATGAATAAATCCGGTAACTCCGAATTTAGGTTTTTGAGGTGACTTTAGGGTTCTGGGAACGACACAAAACCCTAGAGGAAAAAGGGAGTCAGAGTTTACGATGAACGGGGAGACTTCAAAGGACTGAATCAGAAACGACCCAAACAGGGAAAAGGAAAAGGAATTTATTTATATTTATTTACTTACTTTAGTGATCTTTATAGCATTAAAATTAATTCTGTAGCTCCGAAAAATCCAAGAAAATTTCAGAGAGTTTATTAAATCACGGGGAATTTACCAGAAGTAAATACCACCACGAAACACGAAGAATTTATTATTATAAATACTCAAACGCTTAAAATACTCCGACAAAACCCCTGGAATATAAAAGCATCCAAATATTTATTTAAAATTTAAACTCGGGATTTTTAATATTGGAAATTTCAAATTTTTATTCAAACTCTTTTCTCAAACAAAAATTTTCTAGTGTATTCCTGTATTTCCATTTACCCACGATAATTTTTAATTAAGACGATTTTCAGGGCGTTACACTGCTCAACCCGGCTCCAAGAGGGCTAGGAAGAAACCAATTGAAGACCCGGGCAAGAAGAAGACAAGCACGCCGAGTGCAGCGCTAGGGAGTCTAAAGATCAAGGATCCTGCCAGTTTAGCTCCCAGGCCGCCAAGCCCAAGACCGGTGTCTCCAAGCCCAAGGCCAACGCTTTCAAGCTCAAGGCCAGCAACATTGAGCCCAAGGCCAGCACCGCTGAGTGCCTCGACAACCCAGTCGGTTGCGTCAGGAACAAAACCAACTGGGGCTAAACCACCACCACCAACCGCCGCGTCGACTAGCCCGACAACCGGTAGCTCCCCGCCGCCGAGTAGGCTATCAAGCCCCTCGCTGACATCTTCTGGAGCTCCTCAGTGGAAACTCAAGATTTCCAAAGGTAAGCAATCTTCAATCTTTTGAGAATCTTGAATGATGTGATAGCATCTTGATATCTGAGATATTGTGCAGGAAACGAGTTAACATAGATCCCAAGGGGACTATGCCACCAGCTCCTGCTGCCGAGCCAATCCTAGCCGAACCAGTACTAGTAATGTCATCTGCCGAGCTAGAGGTTGCCCCAGTCACTGAAGCTGAAGCGGTCCTGATAGCAGAGTTAGCAACGCTGGCCAACCAGGGAATGGATGCTAAAGCTGCTGCCCCAGCCCCCGAGCAGGTCACCGAAGCCCCTGTAGCCGCTGAGTTCAGGGCCAGGACCCCCTCGCCATCAATATTGTTGTCTTCTGATGAAGGAGATCTCCCCAGGCTTGAAGCCCCTCCGCGCAACTTCCCAAGAACTTTTCATTGGGTTACCCCCGAGGGAGTTATAGAGAGCTATGAGCACGACGAACGAGCAACATCAAGGGAGTATGAAAATCTCTTACATGCTACAATCGCCGCGTCCAGGGGAGCCCAGGTGTGTAGCGAATTTTGACATGTTGGGTTTTTGACAGTCTTCATTGATCTGGTACTCTGCCATTTGACTCTATTTTCCTCTGTTTTGTTCTGAGAAAAAGATCATCGATTGCTCAGAGAAGATAAATAAGGTCCTAACCGAGCTCACCCCCAGCTCCAACGGCTAGGGCGGCTCCTGGTAGCCAAGGACGACATGGAGTGGACTAGCCAAGAGAGGGAAACATGGCTGAGAGGATCGGTTGATAAGCTCAGGGATAAAAACTGGGCTTTAGCCAAAAAGATCAGAAGTAAATCTTCTGTGTTATCCCCCCGAGTGAATCTCGAGTAGATTTCTCCAGCATTATTGATTCCCAACTGCCTTGTTGAGGTTCGACGGCAATCTTGAGTTCTTGACTATTTTGATTTGCAACCCTTGAAGTTGAGCTAAAAGCCTAGGCTAAGGAGATGAAAAAACAAGAGAAAAAAGCTGAAGGAAGTGGAAAAGGCCAAAGCCAAGGTGGAGGCCGACTATGCAAGTCTCCTGCTTGACAATGATCTTGGCTCAACTGCTTGTTGCTCCAACTGTGTGTCTTGGCTAACAAATATTCTTGTTGATGTATCTGAATAGCTTCAAAAGCCAATACCCAGATTCAATTTGGCGCCTTTGTGGAGGAAATCAAGAGTGTCAAGGAGTCATGGGAAGTCCTTGTCAGATCTGTGAAAGGGCTCCTGGACATCATGCAACCTTCCTATCCTAGGACCAGCTCCAGTATCGTAACCCAAGTGCAGGCATGTCTAAGCGAAGCCCTGAGTATCTTGAAGAAGCACTCAGATGAGCATGTAGCTATCGGCGTCGCCCAAGCTCTTGCCATGACCAAGTCAATATACCCTAGGCTAGATATTGAGGTCATTGGTGAGGGTTTTATCGAGGGGACATCTCCCGAAGAGGCACTGGAGCTGATTAGCCAGGTGAGGCCGACTGCGGAGGCAATAGCCAAGGACCTGGGTATGTAAAAACAGAACAATTATGCAGTCGATGGTTATTGATAAGCATATACAACTTTCGTAAAGACATTTGTAAATATCTATACAATGCTGCTGAGTACGTGGTTATTCTAAGTCGTCATTAGCTTTACCTAACTATGTAGTCTACGCCAAGTAGATCGATAGGAACTTAGAATAAAATTCTTCTCTGAAAGCTATACTTAGGCGAACTTAGCATAATCATTGTAGAATTTCATGACTTAGATAAAACAAGCTCGGATTGTATTAATAAGGCACATAATACATGCAGCCCCCGACTCACTACTCGGTTGGGACAAGCAACGTAGTGAGTCAGAGAAGAAACTATATACATATGTATAGAGGAAATATAAGACTCAGGAATTGAAAGGACGTAGCTGTTCTATATTCAATGAGTTGCTGACGAGGGCACCGTCTTTAGTCTTTAGTCGGTAGGCGCCCGGACGTGTTACCTCAGCGATAATGAACGGCCCTTCCCATAAAGGGGATAGTTTATTCCTGTCTTTGGTGGTTTGTATTTTTCTCAAGATGAGATCACCCACCAAAAAGTCACGGCCACAAACATTTCGACTGTGATAACGACACAGGCCTTGAAGGTACCTTGCCGACTGGATAGTTGCAATGTCGCTTGCTTCCTCCAACTGATCAAGTTCGACCAGTCGGTCTTCATTTGATTTGTCTTCTGAGTGGGCCCGAAGTCGCGGAGAGCCGAATTCCAACTCGGTTGGTAACATAGCGTTAGCACCATAGACTAGGAAGAAAGGGAATTGCCCTGTTGTCCGACTAACCGTGGTTCTTAGAGACTAGAGAACGGATGGGAGTTCTTGTACCCACCGCCCTGCATATGTTTGTAGTTGGTCTAATATCCTAGCCTTTATACCTTGCAAGACCATGCCATTAGCATGCTTGACCTGCCAATTACTTCGTGGGTGTGCCACAGAAGCATAACAGATCTTGATGCCAAAGTCTTCACAGAAATCTTGAAACACGCCGCCAGTGAACTGAGTACCGTTGTCCGTTATGATGCGGTTAGGAACTCCAAATCGGTATAAAATACTCGTGATGAAATCCTTTGCTTGTGCCGCTGTTATGGTAGCAACGGGTTTTGCCTCAATCCACTTTATGAATTTATACACTGCGACGAACAAGTGTGTGAACCATCCTGGCGCTTTTATGAACGTCCCGATCATGTCAAGCCCCCAAACCGCAAAGGGTCAAGAGATTGGAATTGTTTGCAGTTCTTGAGCTGGAAGATGTGTTTGCCTTGCATAGAATTGGCATCCCTCGCATGTGTGAACTATGTCTTTAGCATCTGTTACCGCAGTCGGCCAGAAAAAACCTGCCTGTAAGCCTTTTCGACTAACGTCCTGGATGCAGCGTGGTTGCCACAAATGCTCGAGTGGATTGACCGCAAAATCTGTTTGCCCTCCTCGGGTGTGATGCAGCGCATGAGGACTCCGGATGCGCTTCGACGGTACAGGTCTTCTCCGACTACGAGAAAACATTTGCTTCGACGTTTGATCCGTTTGGCTTCACTGCGATCTTCTGGGAGTTCGTTGTCCAAGAGAAATCTAATGATTGGAGTCCGCCAATCTTGAGAGATGATTAGCAATTGATTTGTTGCCAGGGTAGGTTTAGCCCCCGACTGTTCAAGCACTGGTTTCTGCTTGGCTGATGGCTCCAGTAGTTGCTTGACAAAAGTCCTAGTCGAGACAACTTCTCGTTTGGATCCCATGTTGGCCAATTCATCTGCAGCTTCATCGTATTGTCGCAGCACATGTGTTATCTCCAGCCCGTCGAACTTGTTTTCTAACTTTCATACCTCCTGACAATACGCCGCCAAAGTATCGTCGAGACATATCTAGTCTTTTATGACTTGGTTGACCACGAGTTGAGAATCCCCGCGTATGATCAGTTGGCAGATGCCGAGTGATATGGCAATGTGGAGCCCGTAGATGAGTGCCTCGTACTCGGCAACATTGTGGGTAGCTGGAAAGTGAATCTGGAGAATGTACTTGAATTTTTTGCCAGTGGGTGATGTCAGCACGACGCTAGCCCCTGCACCGCTGATCCGTAGAGAACCGTCGAAGTACATCATCCAGTACTCTAGCTTGTTCGTGTTTGTAGTCGTCTGGACTTCTGTCCACTCGGCCATGAAGTCGGCTAGAGCTTGAGATTTGATTGCTATCCGTGGCTGAAAGATGATGTCAAATGCCATCAACTCGAGAGTCCATTTAGCGATTCTGCCAGTGGCCTCATGGTTGTGTAGGACGGCCCCGAGTGGATACGATGTGATAACAGTTAATTGATGTGACTGAAAATAGTGCACCAACTTTCAGACAGTGATGAGTAGGCTATATAACAACTTCTGGACTTGAGGATATCTTATCTTAGAGTCGGCTAGGACCTCACTGATGAAGTAGACTGGCCTTTGTATTTTCTGTATATGACCTGGCTCTGTTCGCTCGACTACTAGCACTATGCTGACTACCTGACTGGCTGCCACCAGATATAACATTAGTGGTTCCTGAGGCATAGGTGATGCCAACACTGGTGGTGATGTGAGAGATTTTTAGAAATCTTCAAAGTCTTGTAGGGCTTTGGGTGTCCATTGAAAATTGTCCGCTTTCTTCAAAAGTTTGAAAAAGGGCATGCCTGTCGGTGCCATGGGCCCCGGGTACCTCATGGGAAGCATTTGGGCCACTTGGACAGAGGATGGGCCTAACCTTGTAATTAGGGATACAATAGGACTCTGCATACATAACCCGGTACGATAGGGAAATGATATAGTCCTAGTCAGACACATTGTATTCCTAGAAGAAAATCCCTTGGTCGGAGTCCGATTGGGATTCTTACTTTGTAACCCTGTCCTCCGATATATAAGGGGAGGCAGGGCACCCCCTGAGGGCAGGATCACCAAGATCAGAATCATACAACCTCAAAGGCAATACACCACAACTGGACGTAGGGTATTACCTCATCTTGAGGGCCTAAACTAGTATAAATCGTTCGTATTCCTTTGCAATCCATCAAGTTTAGGTCTCACGAGTAGCCCTATATATTTATTGCCGATACAAAACATCGACAATGCCCCGTTCACCAAGTCGGGAGATGAATTGGCTGAGTGCCGCCATGCAACCTGTCAACTTTTGGACATCCTTCTGGCTAGTTGGGGGTGCCATGTTCATGATAGCGTTGATTTTATCTAGATTGGCCTTGATGCCTCGATGTGATACGATGAAGCCGAGTAGCTTTTCGGACGGTACACCAAAGGCGCACTTTTTCGGATTCAACTTCATCTTGAATCTCTGAAGCCTTTGGGACGTTTCCTCTAAGTCGGCGATCAGGTCTTCCTTGGATTTTGTCTTGATCACCATGTCATCGACACACGCCTCCACGTTGCACCCGAGTTGAGTGTGTAAACACCACTGAATTGCTCGTTGATACGTTGCTCTAGCGTTTTTCAACCCAAACGGCATGGTGACATAGCAGTTTGCTCCAAACGGTGTGATGAAAGAAGTCTTCAGGCAATCCTCCTCCTTCAAGCTGATTTGGTGATATCCTGAGTAACAGTCAAGAAAGATGAGAAGTTCGCACCCCGCAGTTGAATCCACCAGCGATCTATTATGGGTAGACCAAATGGGTCTTTGGGACACGCCTTGTTTAAGTCGGTATAGTCGACACACATGCGCCATTTACCATTCTTCTTCTGGACCAAGACTGGGTTTGCCAGCCAATCCGGGTGGTAGACCTCTTTGATGAATTCGGCTGCAAGGAGCTTGGTTATCTCCTCCCGAATAGCATATGGTTGTAGTCGGTCGAACACCCTAGCCTTGATACCTTGTAGGACCATGCCATTAGCACGCTTGACCTGCCCATTACTTCGTGGGTGTGCCATAGAAGCATAACAGATCTTGATGCTAAAATTGTCATAGAAATCTTGAAATACGCCGCCCGTGAACTGAGTACTGTTGTCCGTTATGATGCGGTTAGGAACCCCAAATCGGTATAAAATACTCATGATGAAGTCCTTTGCTCGTGTCGCTATTATGGTAGCAACGGGTTTTGCCTCAATCCAATTTGTGAATTTATCCACCACGACGAATAAGTGTGTGAACCCTCCTGACGCTTTTTTGAGCGGCCCGATCATGTCAAGCCCCCAAACTGCAAAGGGCCAAGAGATTGGAATTGTTTGAAGTTCTTGAGCTGGAAGGTTTGTTGGTCATGCATAGAATTGGTATCCCTCACATGTGTGAACTATATCTTTAGCGTCTGTTACTGCAGTCGGCCAGAAAAAACCCTGCCTGTAAGCCTTTCCGACTAACGTCCTAGATACGGCATGGTTGCCACAGATACCCAAGTGGATTGATTGCAGAATCTGCTTGCCCTCCTCTGGTGTGAAACAACTCATAAGGACCTCGAATGCACTTCTGCAGTATAGGTCTTGTCTGACTACAATGAAACATTTGCTTCGACGCTTGATTCGTTCATCTTCACTGCGTTCTTCTAGGAGTTTGTCTTCCAAGAGGAATTTGAGAACTAGAGTTCGCCAATCTTGAGAGGTGATTAGTACTTCATTTGTTGCCGGGGTAGGTTCAACCCCTGACTGTTCAAGTACTGGTTTCTTCTTGACTGATGGCTCCAGTAATTATTCAACAAAAATCCCAGTCGGGACCACTTCTCGTTTAGATCCCATGTTGGCCAATTCATCTGCAGAATCGTTGTATTGTCGTAATACATGAGTTATCTCCAGCCCATCGAACTTGTTTTCCAGCTTTCTGACCTCCTGACAATACGCCACCATATTATCGTCGAGACATGTCTAGTCTATCATGACTTGGCTGACCACGAGTTGAGAATCCCCGCGCATAACCAGTCGACGGATGCCGAGTGAAATGGCAATGCGGAGCCCGTGGATAAGTGCCTCGTAGTTGGTGACATTGTGTGAAGTCGAAAGTGGATCTGGAGGACGTACTTGAGTTTTTCGCCGGTGGGTGACGTCAACACAACGCCAGCCCCCCGCGCTGCCGATCCGTAGAGAACCGTCGAAGTACATTATCCAGTGCTCTAGCTTGTCCGTGTTTGTAGTCGTTTGAACTTCTATCCACTCGGCCACAAAGTCGGCTAGAGCTTGAGATTTGATTATTGTCCGTGGTTGAAAAATGATGTCAAACGCCATTAACTCGAGTGCCCATTTAGCAATTCGGCCGGTGGCCTCGCGATTGTGTAGGACATCCACGAGTGGATATGACGTGACGATGGTGACTTGATGCTACTGAAAATAGTGCACCAATTTCCGGACAGTGATGAGTAGGCCATACAACGGCTTCTGGACTTGAGGATACCTCATCTTGGAGTCAGCTAGGACCTCGCTGATGAAGTAGATTGCCCGTTGAATTTTCTATATATGACCTGGCTCAGATCTCTCGACTACCAGCACCATGCTGACTACCTGAGTGGTTGCCGCCAAGTATAACTGTTGATATTTTACACCAGCAATAAATATAGGGCTACTCATCGGACCGAAACTTGATGGATTGCAAAGGAACACGAAGAGTTTATACTGGTTCAGGCCCTCGAGATGAGGTAATACCCTACATCCAGTTGTGGTGTATTTCCTTTGAGGTTTCTCTAGTGAGATCTCTTTTTTTTCTGCCCTCAGAGGGCGCCCTGCCTCCCCTTATATACTGGGGGGCAGATTTATAAAGTAGGAATCCTAGTCGGACTTCGACTAAGAGATTTCCTTCTAGAGATATAATGTGCCCAACTAGGACTGTATTTTCCTTATCGTACAAAATTATGTCTGTCGAGTCCTATTATATCCCTAATTACAAGGCTAGGCCCATCCTCTGTCTGAGTGGCCCATATGCTTGTCATGAGGTACCTGGGGTCCATGGCCTCCACAGTAGCCCCCGAGACCTTCATAGTTGAGTCATAGCTGATGCTGAGTGCTCATCCTCCATGGTGAAGAATTCCCGAGTGCATTGCTCCTGAGTACTCTTTGTCCGAGTGCTTCTTCTCCTAAGTCCTGCTTTATGTTAGCTGGCAGCGAGGCTATGAAGGGCTTCATGTAGAAATATGAATAGTGTGCACCGAATAGGCGCACCTACTAGGTGAGCCCCTGACTTTGTGCTTAATTGTGAAACAATTAAACATAAAGTCAAAGATCTTTAACCTTGTAGTCCTTCCCGAGTAGTACACTACTGGTCTATGAGACTCTTCAGCATCATGTCAGCTAGAATGGTTTTTAAGTCTTTCCCGAGTAGTATATCACTCGGAAGTTAGACTCTTCAGCTTCATGTCAGCTGGAATGATTTTTTGCTCATGGCAAATAATGGCTAAGCATGTAAGCCGAGTACCACTTTGTGGATTTTAACCCAATACGTGGTCAGGTGTACTTGAGAGATACCTGCATCCCCAATTTCAATATAGACCAGCTTGTGATCCTTATAAGAATATATCCTCAATACCTAGTAAATAATGTAGATACCCGAATATATACACCCGGTTGTAGGCTTAGCATGAAGCATATCTGATTATTTAATTGGTTTCTGTGAGTAGCACCAGCACTGTGATTTTAACACAGCTAGCGAGCATCCCAGATTTAGCGTGCTACTGTAGAAACTCATATCTTTGGCCTACCACCAAATAAGCCGGCCTAGACCGACCTACCTAGCGTAGCCCTATAAAATTAGCATCCCTCTCATGTCAGGATGAGTACTTCAGTGTTGGTAACCGCAATCAGCCAGAGGAATCCTTGTCCGCAAGGCTTTCTGACTTATGTTCTGGATGCAGCATGGTTGCCACAGATGCCCGAGTAGGTATATTGCAGGATCTGCTTGCCCTCCTCAGGTGTGACGTAGTGCATGAGAACTCCAGATGCGCTTTGACGATATAGGTCTTCTCTGACTTCGGTAAAGCAAAATAAGGTACCCGAACCTTGCATTAGCATAGGATTCGGCTGGTGACCCTCATGGGGAGTACCCTACCCAATAGAATTATAGCCAAATAAGGTACCTGAACCTTGCATTAGCATAGGATTCAGCTGGTGACCCTCATGGGGCGTACCCAACCTGGCAGAGTTGTGACCAAATAAGGTACCCGAACCTAGCATTAGCATAGGATTCGACTAGCGACCCTCATGGGGCGTACCCTACCTAGCCGAGTGGTACACGAGCCCCGACTGGCACCGGAGGTTGGTTATTAGCCGAATAAGGTACCCAAACCTCGCATTAGCATAGGATTCGGCTGGCGACCCTCATAGGGCATACCACACCCAGTAGTGTTATGACCAAATAAGGTACCCGAACCTAGCATTAGTGTAGGATTCGGCTGGCGACCCTCATGGGGCGTACCTTACCCAGTCGAGTGGTACCCGAGCTCCGACTGGCACCGGAGGTCGGTTTTTAGCCCACACACGAGTCCCGACTAGTGCGAGTACTTGGACAATGGCTCTCGTGGAGCATTCCAAGTGATTCTTGAAGCGTCGCACTCCAAGTATATCTTGGTAAACTGGTCTAGCCCCCGAGCATAGGAGATAGGCTCGTAGCCCTAAGTTCCTATTACGCGTATCCGGAACTGGCCCTGCATTATAAACATATCAGATGAGTAGCATCTGATGATGAAAACAATCACCCGAATAAAATTTATGTATTTTACAATAAATGTAAATACGTGTTCTTTCTCTTATTGATATTAATGTCCCCGAGTAGTTGACCCCTTACGTTTAAGCACTTTGCC
This sequence comes from Oryza meyeriana var. granulata, assembly GCA_003991445.1. Classification (NCBI taxonomy): domain Eukaryota; kingdom Viridiplantae; phylum Streptophyta; class Magnoliopsida; order Poales; family Poaceae; genus Oryza; species Oryza meyeriana. Next base: position 85,842 of record RYFJ01001009.1, read on the forward strand.
CGACTAGTCATAGCCCCCTAGCGTCGGGAGTCGGCTCATGGCTCTTTCCCAGACACGCGTTTTGGGTGACTTGAGTTTGTCTTTCATGGAGCAGAGCTTCATGGATCGAAATTTATGCTACTCGAGTACTTTTGCAATCTTTAAGAGCAAAAACAGAAAAATATGTAGCTTGTACACCTATTAGGTGTAAGCGGCTGCGGCATTGGCGAGGCCGAGTGAGGAAATATTTATTAGAAAGCGACTTAGCTATTCGGTATTTAGGAGTGGGGATGCCATCCTTGTGTTTGGGCTTTTGAACCCCCGAGCATGTCACTTGTTGTTCCGATAATCTTCAGTTGTAGGAGGTCGAAGACGCTTGTGACTGACTGCCACAATGAAGTCGTCCGACTTGCGTTTGTGGTTCCCATCCTTAGTTGGGGCCACATCATCGGTGTCATTCCGCTCCTTCTGTCAGTGTGCCTTCTTGCAACAGCGTCGGCCGAGTCGGAGTTCCTATTTGCCATGTCGAATAGAGCCTTTACTAAGTTGGGAGGCTTCCGAGTGAATTTAGCAATGAACGAGGTGTCTTTGACTCCTTTTCGAAAGGCAGCGATGATGACCTCATCCTTGATCTTTGAGATTGAGTTCTTCTTCTTAGAAAACCTCTTGATGAAGTCATGAAGAGACTCATTCTTCCTTTGATGCAACTGCTATAGGTCGTACTCGAAAGATGGCCTCTCGTGTGTTCCTTGGAAGTTGGCGATGAAGCGTTCCCGAAGTTCTCCCTAGGAGCCGATTGATTGCTTGGGAAGTCCCGTTAGCCATGTCCTCGCTGAGTCAGCTAGAGCGACTAGGAGGTAGTTAGCCATGGTTTTGTGATCTCCTCCGGCTGCTTGGATCGCCAGAGTGTAGACTGTGAGCCAAGACTTGGGGTTGGTCTTCCCATCGTATTTTTCAATTCTAGTTGGCTTGAAACCTGATGGCCAGTCGACTTGTTGCAGCTCGTGGGTGAAGGCCGGCACACCTTCATCTTCATGAGGACTCCAACTCCACCTATGACGGTGAAACTGCTTGTGGTGGAGGCCAAAGTGCTCGTTCTCGTCTTCCAGTTGGTGTTGCTCGTCTTCCTCTCGTTCATGGTGCCAAGCGTTGATGTCCTGCCGAAGATCACGTCGTAGTTGGCCTCGGAGATCCCGGTTGTCCCGACGGTCATCGTGGTGTCGACGTTGCCGGTGGTCATTGGGGTTACCGAGTGATGCCTGGCGTGACTCCGCGTACGGCTAACTGGAGCTGGCCGCTCGACGTCGCGTTGAGGCGGATGAGACTATCGTTGGAGATGCCAACCGGTTGGTCGGTATGAGGGTATCGCCTGACTATTGGTGCTGCTAACATGCAGCAGCGGTAATCATGGCTTTTATCCTCGCTATAGTCGGGGTGGCCTGGTGATCAGGCCCGAACTGGAGTGTATCCAGTAGAGTTATAGTGACCACGATGTTCTGTTGAGGAGTAACGAAGACGTCGTGGTCGCCGACTCGGGTTTGGAGGATTTGTTGCTGAGCAGTCCACCCAGCCTTGCGTAGGTCGTCGTTACGGGCATGCTGGCATCTTGCTTCTTCCTCTTGTTGTTCTCGCAGTCGGCGGGCCTCCTCCTCTTGCTGTTCGCGTAGTCGGCGTGATTCCTGAGTAGGAGTAGAGCCTTTGGATGCCATCAACATTTCTCGTGGTGGAGAGAAGCTTGCCGAACTACTGTCCGACTTAGAGTCGGAGTCTGACTGAGAGTCGGAGTCTGACTAAGAGTCGAAGTCGGAATAGTTGATGGGGTTGATTATAACTCTGACCTCCCTAGATCCGATCTCGAGCAGCTCTGGGCCGTATCCGAGTCGAACTCTAGGGGATCGGGTTTGCCGCGTCGGATGTTGTTTGAAGATATCCGCGGCGTTGCCGAGTCTGTATGGGAGATTGATGATCTCTTCCCTTCTTAGCTCAATCTTGGTCGGCTCAAGGCCGAGTCCGAGTCGAACACCGAAGGAAAGAGTTGTCCTGAGACCCAAACAAGATGAAGATTGCCGTAGCAAGTCGACGAGGGTTGCCGCAGCATTGCGTGGGCCGACCGGTGCAGAGTCGGCTTGTTTCCTGGCCGATAGGATCGAGTCCGGTTCGGACAGGGTGAGGTTGCCGAATTTGTCGACGATGAAGTCGAGGCTCCCAAAGCTGATTGTTTGCCCAGGGAAGAAGCTGATGCCATCGACTCTGGTGATTGGATCCATCAGGATTGATGAAGATGATATTGATGAAGCCCCTACATGGCGGGCCAACTGTCGATGTTTTACACCGGCAATAAATATATAGGGCTACTTGTTAGACCGAAACTCAATGGATTGCAAAGGAATACGAAGAGTTTATACTGGTTCAGGCCCTCAAGATGAGGTAATACCCTACATCCAGTTGTGGTGTATTTCCTTTGAGGTTTCTCTGGTGAGATCTCTTCTTTTTCTGCCCTCAGGGGGCACCCTGCCTCCCCTCATATACTGAGGGACAGGGTTACAAAGTAGGAATCCCAGTCGGACTTCGACCAAGGGATTTCCTTCTAGAGATATAACATGCCCGACTAGGACTGTATTTTCCTTATCGTACAAGGTTAAGTCTGCCGAGTCCTATTATATCCCTAATTACAAGGCTAGGCCCATCCTCTGTCTAAGTGGCCCATATGCTTGTCATGAGGTACCCGGGGTCCATGGCCTCCACAGTAACATTAGCGGTTCCTAGGGCATATGTGACGCCAACACTGGTGGTGATGTGAGAAAGTTTTTGAAGTCTTCGAAGGCTTGCTGGGCTTCGAGTGTCCATTGAAAATTATCCGCTTTCTTCAGTAGTTTGAAGAAGGGCATGCCCCTTTCACCGAGTCGGGAGATGAATCGGCTGAGTGTCGCCATGCATCCTGTTAGCTTTTGGACGTCCTTCTGGCTAGTTGGGGGTGCCATGTACATGATAGTGTTGATTTTCTCGGGATTGGCCTTGATGCCACGATGCGATACGATGAAGCCGAGTAGCTTTCCGGACGGTACGTCGAAAGCGCACTTTTCTGGATTCAACTTCATCTTGAACCTTCGAAGGTTTTGAAAAGTTTCTTCCAAGTTAGTGATGAGGTCTTCCCTAGATTTTGTCTTGATTACCACATCGTCGACATATGCCTCCACATTGCATCCGAGTTGAGTGTGTAGACACCACTGAATTGCTCGTTGATATGTTTCTCTAGCATTTTTCAACCCGAACGGCATAGTGATGTAGCAGTATGCTCCAAACAGCGTAATAAAAGAAGTCTTCAGGCAGTCCTCTTCCTTCAAGCTGATTTGGTGATATCCCGAGTAACAGTCGAGAAAGCTGAGAAGTTCGCACCCCGCAGTTGAATCCACCACCTGATCTATTCTGGGTGAACCAAATGGATCTTTAGGGCACGCCTTGTTTAATTCGGTGTAGTCGACGCACATGTGCCATTTACCGTTCTTCTTCCAAACTAGGACTGGGTTTGCCAGCCAATCTGGGTGGTAGACCTCTTTGATGAACCCGGCTGCGAGGAGCTTGGTTATCTCCTCCCGAATAGCATCTTCACGGTCCTATGCAAAGCACTGTAGTCGTTGTTTGATTGGCTTGGCGTCCATCTTGACATTGAGGGAATGCACGATCACCTCCCTAGGTACACCAGGCATGTCGAAAGGTTTCCAAGCAAATATATCCCTGTTTGCCTGGAGGAAGGTGACGAGCACGTTTTCCTATTTGGGGTCGAGTCTGGTCCTGACTAGAGCAGTTTTGGAGGGGTCGGTAGGGTCCAAGGGGATCTTGTTGGTTTTAGAATCCGCTGAAATTCCCTACTTTGCTGCTTTCTTGTCCGGAACCTGATTGTCCTCAACAGGAGTTGTAGCGGATAGCCGAATGCTGTTGCGTCCGACTGCTACTTCTTGAGATTGAGCCAGCTCACAGCTCTCCTTGTCGCAGGTGAAGGCTTGCTTGACATCGCTGCGAAGGGAGAGAACTCTGGCTGGCCCTGGCATCTTGAGCATCATGTAGGTATAATGTGGCACCGCCATGAACTTGGCTAGCATCGACCGTCCGAGTATGGCGTGATACGCTGTCTCGAAGTCGGCAACCTTGAAACAGATACTCTCTGTGCAGAAATTATCCCGCGTGCCAAAAGTGACTGGGAGAGTTATCTGTCCGAGTGGAGTAGATGATAGGCCGGGGATTAACTTGTGGAAGGGCGCTGTACTCGGCTGTAGCTCTGATCGAGGGATCTTCATCTCGTCTAGGGTCTTGGCGAATAGAATGTTGAGAGCGCTGCCTCCATCAATAAGAACCTTCTTCAATTTGATGCTCTTGACGACCGGGTCCAGGATGAGTGGATAGCGTCTTGGATGAGTAACCCGATCGGGATGATTTGCGCGGTCAAACGTTATTGGGGTTTCTGACCAACGTAGGTATTGGGGGGCGTCTGCCACAGAGACCAAGTTGATTTCGCGTGCTGTAAGCTTCTTGACCAGTGCAGGTATTGGGGGGCATCTTCCTCTTGGACTCATATGCAGACGGCCCTCCAAACATGTGGTTGAGCTCAGCCTGGGGATCTTGATAATCGCCGGTTGTGCTCGAATCTGGCTTATCTTTATCGGCGCCAGATGTTGAAGCCTGCTCAGAAGCAAACTTCTTAAGCATGAAACAGTCCTTGGCCGTGTGTTTGCCCTTTGGATGAAAGGGGCAAGGCCCGTTTATCATTTTTTGGTATTTGTTGTTCCTCTGGGGTCGTGGCCAAGTACGCTGCACAGTGGCCACCATGTTATCCGACTTCCACTTGTGGCTGCCGGATTTGTTCTATGTTGGCCCGTCGTCGTCTTTCTTCTCCTTCTGTTGGGGCTCTTTTTTGTTGTCGAGGGCCTGAGTGACTGCGTCAGCCGAGCCAGCGTACTTGTTCGCCATATCAAAAGGAGCCTTGACAAAAGGAGGAGGTTTCCGAGTGAACTTGGCAATGAACAGGGCATCTTTGACTCCGTTACGGAAGGCGGCGATGACAACCACGTCCTTGATCATTGGAATTGAATTTTGCTTCTTAGAAAACCTCTTGATGAACTCACGCAGAGACTTGTTCTTCCTTTGGTGTAGCTGATAGAGATCGTGCCTAGAAGACGGCCTCTCGTAGGTTCCCTGGAAGTTGGTGATAAAGTGTTCTCGGAGTTCTCCCCAGGAGTTGATCGACTTCTTCGGAAGCCCTGTTAGCCATGTCCTGGGCGAGTCGGCCAGAGCAACTAGGAGGTAGTTGGCCATGGGTTTGTGATCTCTGGCTGCTCGGATCGCCAGAGTGTAGACAGTAAGCCAGGACTCGGGATTGGTCTTCCCGTCGTATTTCTTGATCCCAGTTGGCTTAAAGCCTACCGGCTCGTTGACCTGTTGCAGCTCCTGGGTGAAGGCTGGTACTCCTTTATCTACTTGAGGACTCCGGCTTTGACTACGACGGTGAAACCGCTTGTGGTGGAGGCCGAAGCACTCGTTCTCATCTTCTAATCGTGTCGCTCGTCTTCCTCTCGTTCACGGCGATGAGCATTGATTTCTTGCTGAAGGTCACGCTGTAGTCGGCCTTGGAGATCCTGGTTGTCCTGACGGTTGTTTCGACGCCGCTGGTTGTTATTGGGGTTGACGAGTGATGTCTAGCATGACTCCGTGTGTGGCTAACTGGAGCCAGCAGCTCGGTGTCGTGTCGAGGCGGATGAGACTGCCGTTGGAGATGCCGACCGGTTGGTCAGTATGAGGGTATCGCCTGATTGTTGGTGCTGTTGACATGCAGCAGCGGTAATCATGGCTTTTATCCTAGCTATAATCGGGGTGGCCTGGTGATTAGGTCCAAACTGGAGCGTGTCCAGTAGAGTTGCAGCGGCTACGACATTTTGCTGAGGTGTAACGAAGACGTCATGGTCGCCGACTCGGGTTTGGAGGATTTGTTGCTGAGCAGTCCGCCCAGCCCTGCGCAGATTGTCGGTGCAAGCGTGTAGGCGTCTTGCTTCCTCCTCTTGCTATTCTCGTAGTCAGCGGGCCTCCTCCTCTTGCGACTTGCGTAGTTGGTGTGCCTCTTGAGTAGGAGTAGAGCCTTTGGACGCCATGAATATTTCTCATGGCAGGGAGAAGCTTACCGAACTGCTGTCCGACTTAGAGTTGGAATCAGAGTAGTTGATGGGGGTGATGACGACTCCGACCTCCCTAGATCCAATCTCGAGTGGCTCTGGGCCGTATCTGAGTTGAACCCCAAGGATCGGGTCTGCCACGTCAGATGATGATCACACTTATCCGCGGCATTGCCGAGTCAGAACGGGAGATTGACGATCTCCTCCTTTCTTAGCCCGATCTCGGCCGGCTCAAGGCCGAGTCCGAGTCGAACACCGAAAAAAAAAGTTGTCCCAAGACCCAGGCATGTTGAGGATTGCCGCAGCAAGTTGACGAAGGTTGCCGCAGCATTGCATGGGCCTACTGGCGCGGAGTCGGCCTGGTCCCTGGCCGATCGGATCGAATCTAAGTCAGACAGGGTAAGGTTGCTGAATTTATCGGCGATGAAGTCGAGGCTCCCGAAGGTGATCGTTTCCCCAGGAGAGAAGTTGATGCCGTCAACTTCCTTGATTGGTTCCATCAGGCTTGTTGAAAGATGAATCTCCGCCAATGCCCCTACCTGGCGCGCCAACTGTCGATGTTTTATATTGGCAATAAATATATGGGGCTACTCGTGAGACCTAAACTTGATGGATTGCAAAGGAACTCGAACGATTTATACTGGTTCAGGCCCTTGAGATGAGGTAATACCCTACGTCCAGTTATGGTGTATTGCTTTTGAGGTTGTATGATTCTAATCTGGGTGATCTTGGTGATCCTGCCCTCAGGGGGCACCCTCCCTCCCCTTATATACCTAGGGACATGTGTGGATGCCATAGGCCCCGGGTACCTCATGACAAGCATATGGGCCACTCAGACAGAGGATGGGCCTAGCCTTATAATTAGAGATATGATAGAACTTAGCAGACTTAGCCTTGTATGACAGGGAAAATACAGTCCTAGTCGGGAACGTTTTATCTCTAGAAGGAGATCCCTTGGTCGTAGTTCGACTGGGACTCCTACTTTGTAACCCTATCCCCCAGTATATAAGGGGAGGCAGGGCGCTCCCTGAGGGCAAGTTCACAAGAATCACCACCATACATCCTCAAAGGAAATACACCATAACTGGACGTAGGGTATTACCTTACATCGAGAGCCTGAACCAGTATAAAATCTTTGTGTTCCTTTGCAGTCCACCTAGTTTCGATCCGACGAGTAGCCCTATATTCATATTGCCGGTGTAAAACATCGACAGTTGGCGCGCCAGGTAGGGGCTTCAGTGAGATCAACGCCAACAAGCTTGATGGATTCGACAACCGGAGTCGACGACGTCAACTTCTCCCCTAGAGACACAATCATGTTCGGAAGCCTCGACTTCGTCACCGACAAGTTTGGCAAACTCACCCTGACTGACTCTAACGCGATCCGATCTACCGGGGAACCAGCCAAGTCTGCGCCAGTCAGCCACAGGACACTGCAGCAACCCTCGTGGTGAGGACATCACTTCTTTAGATACACACTTACAACCTCCTCATGTTGAACAAGATGTGCCATAGATCCAAGGACCAATTACTCATGCACGTGCCTGTCAACTACTGGCGAATGTGTTCCTAAGCTTACATGGAAATATTTCTACGAATGGCATACTATTTAATTCTTGTGATGATTTTATTGTTATTAGGAACCTATGAGAAGACCATGGAGAATAGCACACGAAACTAAATATTAAAGTGGAGACAACAAGTGCAAGTAAACTTCTATTCTCGAGACCGATTCAGTTTCGGGCTGGGAGACAGTGTCAACTTCAAATGGCCATAACTTTTTATCCAGAGGGAGTTACAAGGCCTACAAGTACTTGTTGGAAAGCTTATGAAGTCTACTTTTAGATGATTTTGGTTTCATTCCAAAATTCCTCCTAAGCTGTCTAGAATCATCAAAACAATTTGCATTATTTTTCCTATCCGAGTTAGTTTGGGCCTTTGGGCTTTGTATTTGTGTCGTGGGCTAAACCCATGAGGAGTGCGCCCCTCACAGGGCAAACCCTCACCCTAGGACGTCCTAACTCATATATTCTCAGTAGCCGCCACCGTTTAGGTTGGGTTTTGCTTAGATTATTCTGTCTTTGAATAGTTTTGCCGTTTATCGGTTTGTGAGACCCCAACTTCGAGAGTATAATCATTCATCTGCAAGTTGAGTTGCAACCTTCCTTGTTCTTGCTTGTGTTCTTCAATTCACATGTAGGGATTAGCCTTCGTGGCGAGGTCAACCAGACAGCGCACGGTTGATAACAGGAGGAGACGTGGTGCTGCGATTGCAGGGTTTGGGTCTTGGTGATCAGAAGCCGGATCGTGAGTGTCAACTCTCCACCAAATCAAGAGTTATCCTTACCTAACGGAAGATTAGGCACCCCGTTGCCATCACCTCATCGACTTGCTGCGGCAATCTTCCACTCGTCCGGGTCTCGGGACAACTCTCTCCTTCGGTGTTTGACTCGGACTAGGCCTTGTGCCGGCCGGAATCGGGCAAGGAAGGGGGGAGATCATCAATCTCCCATGCAGACTTGGCGACACCGTGGATATCTACAATCTACATCCCACGTGGCAAACCCGATCCCCTATGGTTCAATTCGGACATGGCCCAGAGCCGTTCGAGATTGGATCTAGGGAGGTCGGAGTCGTAATTACACCGATCAATTACTCCGATTCTGACTCCAAGTCAGAAAGCAGTTTGAACAGCAGTTCGGACTGTAGTTTGGCAAGCTTCTTCCTGCCCCGCGAAGTCTTCATGGCGTCCAAGGGCTCTACTGCCACTCAAGAGGCGCGCCGATTACGCGAGCAACAAGAGCAGGAGGCCTGCCAACTACGACAACAACAGGAGGCCGAGCGCGATGCTCGCAATGATGAGCTACGTTGGGCTGGGCGAACCACTCAGCAACAAATCCTCCAAACTCGAGTCGGCGATCACGACGTCTTTGTCATGTCTCAACAAAACATCGTGGCCGCTGTAAGCCTACTGGATACACTCCAGTTTGGGGCTGATCACCAGGCCACCCCGACTATCGCGAGGATCAAAGCCATGATCACCGCTGCTGTATGTCAGTAGCACTAGCAGTCGGGCAACACCCTCATACCGACCAACCGATCGGGTTCTCCAACAGTGGTCTCGTTCGCATCAGCGCGATGACAGGTGGCTAGCTCTAGTTAGCCGCACATGGAGTCACGTTAGATGACTCTTGGCAACCCTCACAACAACAATCTGTGGCGTCCCCAGAATAACGTCACGACAACCAAGATCTCCGAAGCTGACTGCGACGTGACCTCCACTAGGATATCAATGCACGGTGCTGCGAACACGAAGACGATGAGTGTCGCCGACTGGAGGACGAAAACGAGTGCTTCGGCCTCCACCACGAGCGGTTTAACCGTCGTAACCGGAGCCAGAGCCCTTATCCAGATGAAGGCGTACCAGTCTTCACCGAGGAACTACAACAGGTCGACTGGCTGTCGGGTTTCAAGCCTACATGCATTGAAAAATACGACGGCAAGACCAATCCTGAGTCCTGGCTCACGGTCTACACTCTGGCAATCCGAGCAGCCGGAGGTGATCATAAAGCCATGGCTAACTACTCCGGTCGCCCTCTGGCTGACTCGGCGAGGACATGGCTGACAGGGCTCCCAAAGTGGTCAATCGGCTCCTGGGGAGAACTCCGAGAACGCTTCATCGCTAATTTCCAGGGGACTTACGAGAGGCTGTCTTCCGAGTACGATCTCTATCAGCTGTACCAGAGGAAGAACGAGCCTCTTCGTGAGTTCATCAAAAGGGTTTCCGAGAAGCGCAACTCGATCCCAATGATCAAGGACGAGGTCGTCATCGCTGCCTTCCGCAAGGGAGTCAAGGACGCCCCGTTCATCGCCAAGTTCACTTGGAAACCTCCCGCCTCTGTCAGGGCTCTCTTTGACATGGCAAACAAGTATGCCGACTTGGCCGAAGCGGTCGCCCAGGCCCTTGACAACATGTCGATGTTTTACACCGGCAATAAATATATGGGGCTAGTCGGCGGATGTGAACTCGGTGGATTGCAAAGGAACACAGAGGGATTTTATACTGGTTCAGGCCCTCAATGTGAGGTAATACCCTACGTCCAGTTTGTATGTATTCCTTTGAGGATATACGGTGGTGATTCTGGTGAACCAACTCAACCTACCCTCATGGGGCGCCCTGCCTCCCCTTATATACTGGGGGACAAGGTTACAAGGTAGGAGTCCCCATCGGATTACGACTAGGAGATCTCCCCTTAGAGATATAACGCACCCGACTAGGACTGTATATTCCTTTCAATACAAGGCGAAGTCTGCCGAATCTAGCTATATCTCTAATTACAAGGCTAGGCCCATCCTCTATCCGAGTGGCCCATATGCTTGTCATGAGGTACCCGGGGCCCATGGCACCCACAGTAGCCCCCGAGACCTTCATAGTTGAGTCACAGCTGATGCCAAGTGCTCATCCTCCACGGTGAAGTCTTCCCGAGTGCATTGCTCCCGAGTACTCTTTGTCTGATTGCTGCTTCTCCCGAGTCCTGCTTCATGTCAGCTGGCAGCGAGGCTATGAAGGGCTCCATGTAGATGTAGGAATAGTGTGCGCCGAATAGGCGCACCTATTAGGTGTAGCCCCCGACTTTGTGCTTAATTGTGAAAACAATTAAACATGAAGTCAAAGATCTTTAACCTTGTAGTCTTTCCCGAGTAGATTACTACTAGTACATGAGACTTCGGTATCATGTCAACCGGAATATAATTTATAGTCTTGCCGAGTAGGATGCTACTCGTATATGGGACTCTTCAGCGTCATGTCAGCTGGAAAGGGGGTGTTTATAGTCTTTCCCGAGTAGTATATCACTCGAAAATCAGACTCGTCGGCATCATGTCAGCCGGGATGATTATTTATAGTCTTTCCCAAGTAGTATACTACTCAAAAATTAGACTCGTCAGCTTCATGTCAGCTGGAAAAGGTGTTTATAGTCTGTCCCGAGTGGCGTCCCATTCGGAAGTTAGACTCTTCAGCTCGTCAGCTGGAAGAATGTTTATAGTCTTTCCCGAGTAGTATGCTACTCGAAAGTTAGACTCCTCCGCATCATGTCAGCGGGAATAAGAAATTTATAGTCTCTCCCGAGTAGTGCACTACTCGAAAGTTAGACTCTTCCACATCATGTCAGTGGGAATAATGTTGCTCATGGCAACTGATGGCCACGCATGTAGGCCGAGTACCACTTTATGAAAATAAATCCATGGCGTGGTCAGGTGTACCCGAGAAAGATACCTGCATCCCCAATTTTAATGAAGACCAGCTTGTGATCCTTGTAAGGATATATCCTCGAGACCTGGTGGATAAAACAGATACCCAAACATATATGTTTAGCAATAAGGCTCTCATGAAGCATATCTGTTTACCTCATCGGCTCCTGTTGGTAGCACCAGCGCTATAATTTCAACTCAGCCTACGGGCGGCCCACATGGAGCATGCTACTGTAGGAACTCATATCTTGGTGGCTGCTACCAAATAAGCCGGCCTGAGCCGACCTATCTGGCATAGCTCTATAGAAGTATCATCCATCGCCTGTCAGGATGAGTTCTTTGGTGTCGATAACCGCAATCAGCCAGAGAAATCCTTACTCACAAGCCTTTCTGACTTATGTTCTGGATGCAGCCTGGTTGCCACAGTTGCCCGAGCAGGTATGTCGCAGGATCTGCTTGCCCTCCTCAGGTGTGACGCGGTGCATGAGAACTCCGGATGCGCTTTGACGATGTAAGTCTTCTCTGACTTCATGAGAGCCGAGCAGGGTATCCGAACCTTGCATTAGCATAGGATTCGGCTAGCGACCCTCATGGGGCATACCCTACCCAACAGAGTTATGGCCAAGCGAGGTACCCGAACCTTGCATTAGCATAGGATTCGGCTAGTGACCCTCATGGGGCGTACCTCACCCAGCCGAGTGATATACGACCCCCGACTAGTGCCGGAAGTCGGTTGTCAGCTCACATGGAGCGTAGCCGAGGAAGATGACGTCCCGACTTGCGTAAGTACTCAGTAAGTAGCTCTCATGGAGCATCCCGAGTGTATTTTGGCAGACTTGTCCAGCCCCCGAGCGTAGGAGATAGGCTCGCAGCCCTGAATTCCTGTCATGCGTATCCGGAGCTAGGCCTGCAATATAAAGATATCGGATGAGTAGCATCTGATGATGAAAACAATCATCCGAATAAAATGTATTTTACAATATATGTAAATTCATGTTCTTCCTCTTATTGATATTAATTTCCCCGAGTAGTTGATCCCTTACGTTTAAGCACTCTGCCCGACTAGTCATAGCCCCCTAGCATCGGGAGTTGGCTCATGGCTCTTTCCCAGACACGCGTTTTGGGTGACTTGAGTTCGTCTTTCATGGAGCAAAGTTTCACGGATTAGGATTTATGCTACTTGAGTACTTTTGCAATCATTTAAGAGCAAAAACAGAGAAGAGTGCAGCTTGTGCACCTATTAGGTGTAAGCGGCATTGGCAAGGCCGAGTGAAGAAATATTTATCAGGAAGCGACTTAGCTGTTCGATATTTCGGAGTGGGGATGCCATCCTTGCGTTTGAGCTTGTGAGCCCCCAAGCAGTTGTTCTGATAATCTTCAGTTGTTGAAAGTCGAAGACGATTGTGACCGACTGCCACAATGAAGCCGTCTGACTTGCGTTTGCGATTCCCGGCTTTAGTCGGGACCGCGTCGTTGGTGCCCTCCCGCTTCTTCTGTCAGGATGCCTTTTTATCTTCAAGGGCCTCAGCAACAGCGTGGGCTGAGTCGGCGTATTTGTTCGCCATGTCGAATAAAGCCTTGACAGAGTTGGGAGGCTTCTGTGTGAATTTGTCGATGAACGAGGTGTCTTTGACTCCTTTTCGAAAGGCGGCGACGACGACCTCATCCTTGACGTTTGGGATTGAATTTTTCTTCTCAGAGAACCTCTTGATGAAGTCACGAAGAGACTCATTCTTCCTTTGATGCAACTGATGTAAGTCGTGCTCGGAAGATGGCCTCTCGTATGTTCCCTGGAAGTTGGCGATGAAGCGTTCCCGGAGTTCTCCCTAGGAGCCGATTGATTGCTTGGGAAGTCCTGTTAGCCATGTCCTCGCTGAGTCGGCCAAAGCGACTGGGAGGTAGTTAGCCATGACTTTCTGATTTCCCCCAGCTGCTCGAATTGCCAGAGTGTAGACCGTGAGCCAGGACTCGGGATTGGTCTTGCCATCGTATTTGTTGATGCCTGTAGAGTTGAAACTCGACGGCCAGTCGACCTGTTGTAGCTCCTGAGTGAAGGCCGGTATGCCTTCGTCTTCATGAGGACTCCCACCCCGACTACGGCGGCGAAACCGCTTGTGGTGGAGGCCGAAATGCTCGTTCTCGTCTTCTAGTTGGCGTTGCTCGTCTTCTTCTCGTTCGCTGCGCCGAGCATTGGTATCCTGCCGAAGATCACGCCATAGTTGGCCTCGGAGATCCCGGTTGTCCCGACGGTCACTTTGATGTTGCTGGTTGTTGTTTGGGTTGCCGAGTGACGTTTGGCGTGACTCCGTGTGCAGCCGACTAGAGCCGGCTGCTCGGCGTCGCTTTGAGGTAGACGAGACTGCCACTGGGGATGCCGACCGGTTGGTCGGTATGAGGGTATCACCCGACTGTTGGTGCTGCTGACATGCAGCAGCGGTAAGCAGGGCTTTTATCCTTGCGATCGTCGGGGTGGCCTGGTGCTCAGGCCCAAGTTGGACCGTGTCCAGTAGGGTTGCGGTGGCCACGACGTTCTGTTGTGGCGTGACGAAGATGTCGTGGTTGCCGACTTTTGTTTGGAGGGTTTGTTGCTGAGCGGTTCGCCCAGCCCTGCGTAGGCCGTCGTTGCGGGCGTGCAGGCGTCTTGCTTCTTCCTCCTGTTGTTCTCGCAGTCGGCAGGCTTCCTCCTCTTGCTGCTCGCATAGTCAGCGTGATTCCAGAGTAGGAGTAGAGCCTTTGGATGCCATGAAGATTTCTCGTGGCGGGGAGAAGCTTGCCAAACTGTTGTCCGACTTAGGGTCGGAATCCGACTGAGAGTCGTAGTCCGACTGAGAGTCATAGTCGGAGTAGTTGATGGGGTTGAATATAACTCCAACCTCCCTAGATCCGATCTCGAGCGGCTCTGGGCCGTATCCGAGTCGAACTCCAGAGGATCGGGTTTGCCGTGTTGGATGTAGATTGTAGATATCCGCGGCGTCGCCGAGTCCGAACGGGAAATTGACGATCTCTTCCTTTTTTGGCCCGATCTCGGCCGGCTCAAAACCGAGCTCGAGTCGAACACCGAAAGAAAGAGTTGTCCCTGGACTTGGGCGTATGGGAGGTCGCCGCAGCATGTCGTGAAAGATCGCCGCAGCATCGTGTAGGCCGACTGGCGCGGAGTCGGCTGGTTCCCCGGCAGATCGGATCGAGTCCGAGTCAGCCAAGGTGAGATTGCCGATCTGGTCGGCGACGAAGTCGAGGCTTCTGAATGCGATTGTATCTCTGGGGGAGAGTTTGCCGCCGTCGACTTCGGTTGCTGGATCCATCGAGCTTGTAGATGTAGATCGCGCCGAGGCCCCTACCTGGCGCGCCAACTGTCGATGTTTTACACCGGCAATAAATATATGGGGCTAGCCGGCGGATGTGAACTCGGTGGATTGCAAAGGAACACAGAGGGATTTTATACTGGTTCAGGCCCTTAATGTGAGGTAATACCCTACGTCCAGTTTGTATGTATTCCTTTGAGGATATACGGTGGTGATTCTGGTGAACCAACTCAACCTGCCCTCATGGGGCGCCTTGCCTCCCCTTATATACTGGGGGATAAGGTTACAAGGTAGGAGTCCCCATCGGATTACGACTAGGAGATCTCCCCTTAGAGATATAACGCACCCAACTAGGACTGTATATTCCTTTCAATACAAGGCGAAGTCTGCCGAATCTAGCTATATCTCTAATTACAAGGCTAGGCCCATCCTCTATCTGAGTGGCCCATATGCTTGTCATGAGGTACCCGGGGCCCATGGCACCCACACAACAAGAAAGAGTCCCGGTAGAAGGACCAAAAAGCCAATGATGAGCTAGCACAAAACAAATCCGGTAGCTGCAAGTGGAAGTCAGAGAACATGGTGGCCAACATGGAGCGTACTTGGTCACAACCCCCAAGAAACAATGAATACCAGAAAGTGATGAACGGGCCTTGCCCCTTTCATCCCAAGGGCAAGCATGCGGCCAAGGACTCCTTCATGCTCAAAAGGTTTGCCTCCGAGTAGGCTTCAACATCTAGCGCCGACAAGGACAAAGACAAGCTAGATTCAGGCGCAGCCAGCGATTTTCAAGATCCCTAGGCTAAGCTCAACCATATCTTCAGAGGGCCATCCACATACGAGTCCAAGCGGAAGCAGAAGCTAAGAGCACGCAATGCCAACTCGGTCTCTACAGCAGACGCCCCCCAATATTTGCGTTGGTCAGAGATGCCCATCACATTTGACCGCGCAGATCACCCCGATCGGGTTACACACCCAGGATGCTATCCTCTCGTCCTGGACCAGGTCATCAAGAGCATCAAGTTGAAGAAGGTTCTCATAGATGGAGGCAGTGCGCTCAACATTCTGTTCACCAAGACCCTGGATGAGATGAAGATTCCTCGTTCAGAGCTGCGGCCGAGTACGGCGCCCTTCCATGGGGTAATCCCCGGCCTATCTTCAACACCCCTCTGACAGATAACTTTGCCAGTCACCTTCAGCACGCGGGATAACTTCCGCATAGAAAACATCTGCTTCGAGGTCACTGATTTCGAGACTGCGTATCACGCGATACTCGGACAGCCGGCGCTAGACAAATTCATGGCGGTGCCGCACTACACCTACATGATGCTCAAAATGCCTGGGCCAGCCGAAGTTCTTTCCCTTCGCAGCGATGTCAAGCAAGCCTTCAGCTACGAAAAGGAGAGCTGCGAGTTGGCTCAATCTCAAGAAGTGGCAGTTGGACGCATCAACATTCAGCAAGCCGTTACAACCAAAGTCGAGGACGATCAAGTTTCGGTGAAAAAAGCAGCAAAGTCGGGAATTTTAGCGGACTCTGACATGAAGAAGATCCCCCCGGACCCTTCCGACCCCTCTAAGATTGCTCTAGTCGGGACCGGACTCGACCCCAAATAGGAATACGCGCTCGTCACCTTCCTCCAGGCGAACAGGGATATTTTTGCTTGGAAACCTTTCGACATGCCTAGGGTACCAAGGGAGGTGATCGAGCATTCCCTCAACGTCAAGCCGGACGCCAAGCCAGTCAATCAACGGCTACGGCGCTTCGCACAGGACAGCAAAGATGTTATTCGGGAGGAGATAACCAAGCTTCTTGCAGCCGGGTTCATCAAAGAGGTCTACCACCCAGATTGGCTGGCAAACCCTGTCCTGGTCCAGAAGAAGAACGATAAATGGCGCATGTGCAAAGACTACACCGACTTGAACAAGGCGTGCCCCAAAGACCCATTTGGTCCACCAAGAATAGATTAGGTGGTGGATTCAACGTGGGTGTGAACTTCTCAGCTTTCTCGACTGTTACTCGGGATACCATCAAATCAGCCTGAAGGAGAAGGACTGCCTAAAGACTTCTTTCATCACGCCGTTTGGCGCATACTGCTACATCACTATACCGTTCGGTTTGAAAAACGCTAGAGCAATATATCAACGAGCAATTTAGCGGTGTTTACACACTCAGATTGGGCACAATGTGGAGGCGTATGTCGATGACGTGGTGATCAAGACAAAGTCCAAAGAAGACCTCATCGCCGACTTGGAGGAAACCTTCCGGAAAAGTGCGCCTTTGGTGTGCCATTCGGCAAGCCACTCGGCTTCATCGTATCGCATTGTGGCATCGAGGCCAATCCAGAGAAAATCAATGCAATCATAAACATGGCACCCCCGTCTAGCTAGAAGGACGTCCAGAAGCTGACAGGCTGCATGGTGGCACTCTGCCGATTTATCTCCCCACTAGGCGAATGGGGCATGCCCTTCTTCAAATTACTGAAGAAAGCAGTGTCGATGTTTTACACCGACAATATGAATATGGGGCTACTCGGCGGATGGAAACTCGGTGGATAGCAAAGGAACACAAGAAGATTTTATACTGGTTCAGGCCCATGATGTGAGGTAATACCCTACGTCCAGTTGTGTTGGTATTCCTTTGAGGATGTATGGTGGTGATTCTGGTGAACCAACTCAACCTGCCTTATGGCCGCCCTGCCTCCCTTATATACTGGGGGACAGGGTACAAGGTAGGAGTCCAACCGGATTAACGGCCAAGGGATCTCCTCTTAGAGATATAACGCACCCGACTAGGACTGTATATTCCTTTCTATACAAGGCAAAGTCTGCCAAATCTAGCTATATCTCTAATTACAAGGCTAGGCCCATCCTCTATCCGAGTGGCCCATATGCTTGTCATGGGGTACCCGGGGCCCATGGCACCCACAGTTGCCCCTGAGACCTTCATAGTTGAGTCACAGCTGATGCCGAGTGCTCATCCTCCACGGTGAAGTCTTCCCGAGTGCATTGCTCCCAAGTACTCTTTGTCCGAGTGCTTCTTCTCCTGAGTCCTGCTTCATGTCAGCTGGCAGCGAGGCTATGAAGGGCTCCATGTAGAAGTATGAATAGTGTGCGCCGAATAGGCGCACCTATTAGGTGTAGCCCCCGACTTTGTGCTTAATTGTGAAAACAATTAAACATAAAGTCAAAGATCTTTAACCTTGTAGTCTTTCCTGAGTAGATTACTACTGGTATATGAGACTCTTCAGTATCATGTCAACCGGAATAAACTTTATAGTCTTGCCGAGTAGGGGACTACTCGTATGTAGGACTCTTCGACTTCATGTCAGTCGGAATGTATGTTTATAGTCTTGCCGAGTAGGATGCTACTCGTATATGGGACTCTTCAGCTTCATGTCAGCTGGAAAGGGGGTGTCGGAGGTGTTAACGCCAAAATTTGGTAAGGCCTTGTATCAGATTCGGTCAAGGGAACGATTGCAGTCGGTTAACAAAAATTGGTTCAAGGAGCAGGCCGAGTCCGAGAAAGAGCCGTGAAGACCGCGCGCGGCAGTTAATTACTATATTTATTAGGGAAAGATTTATCTTTTTTAGGGAACCTGATCTCGTGTCCGGTCAGGATTAGTTAGCGTTTTCTATTATAGATAGGAAATCATATACCGTGTCCTATAAGGACTCATGTAACTCGGGGTATATATACGTATGCCCGGGGACCTTGTAAATTAAAAACCACAGATCAATACAAAATTCGGCGCATCGCCACCCTTTCGACGGGATCCTGCTTCTCGAGCCGGGCTGCATCGGTTAGGTCCGAACTCCTGCGAGAGGGTAAGTCTCGTCACCCCGGCTACCAATCGGCTAGGACTTCCTCGGTTAGGTCCGATATTCTAGTCGGTTTATGGTAGTCGGCTTACCACGATATATTTACTTTATCTATGGCTGCATCAGTTCAGTTTGATCTCATAGATTGATTAGGTATATCACATCACGCGTGCATAGATTGTATCGACTTACTGGGAGCGATTTATCATCAGTTCGTGCTGCATCGGTTAGGTCCGACCTACTGAACTGCTAGTGATAAGTCGGTCTTGCTAGGCCGATGCTTTGTGCGCAGGCGTCTTATCGGAGTGCATAGCCGATAAGTTATCTTCATCACGATCGCATTATATCTATCGGCCCATTGAGACATTGTTATCATTGTCGGTCTGTGCTGCAACGGTTGGGTCCGATCTACTAGACTGACGATAATAGCTTTACTCTTGATGAGCCGATGGTGTTGTGCGATGGTGTTATCGGAGTGCTTAGCCGATAAGTTATCTGTTAAAGCCGACTACATTTATTCATTGTCTTATCCTATACTCGCTCCATCCAGTAGTCGGCTAGCTTATCAATTATTTATCATTTATGTTATTGCATACTTTATTATATGTTCTTGCCTGTATTATCGTTACAATCGGCCAAGGGCTAGCCGATGGGTTCATTCTGCCGATCCAAGTACAAATACAAGCAGGTTCCCGAGCACGACCCTAGGTGAGGGCCCGGGCATGAGCCCGGGTAAGGACCAGTGTATGGGCCCGGACAATGGACGAAGATCCCGGGAGCCGATACAAGCAAGGGCCCGGGCACAGGCATATCTTCATGGCAACACCAGTAACATTAAACTATGATCAGCCAGGATTTATTTGATTTATTTATGCATTATACTTGCTTATTTTATCAAGTTTATAGCCGGTTTTTGAGTATCCCTTCGGTGATCGGCTAGCACGATATTTGTTTATTATTATGTTATTGCTCTTGCCGTCATCGGCTTTAAGTCGATGTATAAGTGCTACAGTGCGTATCGGCCATCGGCTGATGAAACGAGTCTAGATCGGCTTCCAGCCGATTGGCTCATTGATCTAATATTTTCCTCCTTGTCAATTACAGGGTCAAATTGACTGGCACGCCTACGAACCTCAAACTTTAGGACCTGCACTGGAGTGAAGCAAATCTCCCAGGCCTTCGCGTGTCACCCAGACGCCGGACGGCCCCCGGCGGGTTTTCGGCGTCAACACGCTTTTGGCACGCCTGGTGGGACACGAAGTTTCAAGCCAAAATTCCAACAAACACAGTTTCAATCAAGATTTCAACATGGCCGGAAAAGAAGTCAAGACGGACAACGTAATTCCGGTCACCATGGAAGATCTAACTGAAGAACAAAGACAGCAAATTGAACAGACCATGACAAATTTCCAGAAGCTGTGCCTAGAATCCTTCAGTATGACAAGGCAAGGGCCGATTCAGAAGTCTCAGTTTCCAAAACCAGTACTGGTAGGAGAATCGAGCCGCACACAACCCGAGAGTCCACCAATCAAGCCTTTACAGGAGATGGTCAACGAGGCTGTACATCACGCGCTCATCAATCAGTCGGGGGTCTTAGTAAATACATTGCATAATCTTATCAAGAAGACTGTTGATGGATCGATTGCCCAAGAACCAACTCGGGGCCCTGTTTTTCTCCCACCGAAGATAGAGCCAGGCCAAGTTAATTACAACATTAGCAAGGATATACCAGAACACTTGTTTGCGCAGAACCAGGCTGGGGGGCAACAGGATATCCCTCCTGGGTATCACCGGTCTATTTATTATGGGGGATACCAGCAGAAACTATCCGGGAGGAGGAGCCGATCCAGGTACCTACCAGAGGGAGTAATCACAGACAGAATCGGCAACCAACCCCGCCGATACAGTATCAGCAGTATCAACAGAGAATGCAAGAGAAGAAGACTTATCGGCACGGGTTGAGGAGATAGTAAGGGAAGCAGTTCGGATCAAGCCCAGGAACAAGCGTTCATGTATCGGGCGCACCCATATCCTGAGTGGTTTGACAGGGTTCCGTTACCACACCGATACAGGGTCCCGGATTCTCTAAGTTTTCAGGGCAGGACAACACGTCTACGGTAGACATGTAGCGATTCTTGGCGCAGTGCGGGGAGGCATCGGCTGAAGAGGCTTGAGGGTTAGGTTTTTTCCTTATCACTATCTGGATCGGCTTTTTACATGGTTCTCCTCATTACCTAGCCGAATTCTGTTCGGGGTGGGCCGATCTGGAGAAAATAGTTTCACAAATATTTCCTTCGCTGGAATTCATACGAGCTGAGACTGTCAGATTTGACATCGGTAGCAACGACTAGATGAAACAGTACCGGAGTACATTCAGCGATTTCGGGATATCAGAAACGGTGTTATAGTTTAAACCTGAGCGATGGGCATCTGGCCGATGTGGCTTTTCAGGGACTCTTGGCGCCAATCAAAGAGAGGTTTTCATCTCAAGAGTTCGAATCCTTGTCGCACCTGGTACAGAAGGTATCGGCTCCATGAAACCGATTTCAAGAGGCGAAAAAGGACAAATACCAGAGAGGGATTGCTCAGGTTCAGGTCCTATTCATCAGCTCAGATAATAGGAATCCGATGCTGAGGTTGGATTGGCGGAGTGGCAGGAACAAGAAGTCAGTGTCCATGCGTGGGTCAAGATATCGGCAAGAGAACGGTATGGAATTTTCGATGTAAGAAAGCCGATAAGACTTGACTTTGTTGATACAGGAAAAGCAAATAAATTGCCAGCCGAAACATGTGATTCCATCACCGAAGAACTAAAGAAGAAGAAATATTGGCAATGGCATCAATGGCGACATTCACAGACACCATACTAACGAGTGCAAGGTTTTTCGGCAACAAATTCAGTTGGCTGTTGAGCCAGGACGAATCAAGTTTGAAGACAAAAGCCAATGAAGATAGATGGGCAAACCCGTTACCTGGTAAACATGGTCCTATGGGGAGTCATATTAAGGGATCAAGCCGATGGAGCAAGGACATAATAGGTACAAGTCAAGGATTACTTCAATCGGACATGATAGAAAATCTGCAAGATATGAAGAAACAGAAGGGTAACCAGAACGATATAATCCGCATATGGACTGCCGTTTTTTCGGTTTCGCTGGGATCAAGGAATGAGGCTGCCATCGGTTGAGACTTGCCCCCGAGTGTAGCGACAATGGATCGTCATGATCAGCAGCAGAGGTTTTCCGCAAGATCGGCCGTTTGGGAAAGAGCATCAGTTCATAGCCGACTAGGGCGATCCGTGAAGAGCTTTTTGAAAGAGATGAAGAAGAAAGCACTGAGTAACAGTTCAGAATCCCTCAGTGGTGTCCTAGTGGCATATTACGAAGAATTCAGAAGAAGAAGGGCACAACGATTACGACCACCCGAGAGCAAAAAGAAAGGGCGCAAGATCAGGGAAGACGATCATCGACTCAAGAGGACCAAACAAGTCCTGGCAAGTAAACGAGAAGGACGATGAACGGCGAATTGGCTCCAGTGAACATGGTTTTTCTTTCTGCCCAGAGAATACAGAGCGTTCCGTCAGGTTGAGGAAGGGGTGGAGAGGAGGTTTTCGCTCAGCTGAGCTGCGACCTGACCCCAAGCTACATTGGATAAACCCGAGGAGTCAAGCACGGCACCTGAAGCCCATTATACATCAGGGGTTACGTTAACGGAAGGCCGATGACAAAGATATTGATCTGTGGTTGAATGAGGAAGAAC